>ML817040.1:0-44230 GCA_009831015.1 Picea engelmannii | reverse complement strand
GGGTAAGAATTCTTTTGGTGTACTCCAGAACCTCAAAGATAATGAAGCAAAGATAGAAGATGCACTAGGTTTTTTATGCAAGTGACCTAATGGAATGTCTATGGCTTAATTGAGCTTGTAATAAAATATGATGTCTACCATATGTTTACTTCCATTAGTGGGATAGATGTGTTTTTTTGAAATAAGTCAATTTCATCGAATTTATGTTATACATGGTATGAAATAAATCTGTCACAACTTCTTATGGTATGAAATAAATCTGTCACATGGAAACATTAGCATCAAACAATTTCTCTATTGTGAATATTTGAAGGGAATTCAACATGGGTCATTAGAGAATGATATATCAATCCACATTAAATATTTTTTCTTGTAAGGGATGAAGGAAATATGTAGGAAGATTTCGTGTTGTATGTTGAAATGAATGAAAAAGGGGTTCCATCAAATGTTGTGACATACACTCTTTTCAATGAGCTATGGAAAGAGGGAAATGTTGATCAAGCTTATGATTTATAGGAACACATATTATCCAAGGGTCTTGTGCCTAACATTTTCACATATGGTGTGCTTGTAAGAATATTTTTTAAGGAAGGGAAACTGGAAGATTCCAACCATTCCCAACTAAATTTTTTGGAAGGGGTTTAGATCCTAATGTCATTATTTACAATACATTGATTGGTGGATGCTTTGGGGAGGGTAATTTGAAAGGCAATTAGATTCCATGATGGAATGATTGAGAGGAATATTATGCCTCATGATATGAATTACCACACTCTAGTGGATGTGCATATAGAGAAAATCATTTCACAAGCAATAATTTATCATGTTTTCTCATCAAACATTGGAGTTGTTTTTGTCTCCTCGATTATTCCATTACAAGAGACTGGCCAAAGATGTGAATGACCTTTCTATTTCCTTCCTTGAGTTTTCAAATGATTGATTTAATTTTCTTGAACAAGGCTAAGCCCTTCATAGCTATGAAAGCATTGTTCTCTGACCCTAGTGCAAAAGGTGCTCACAAATAAAACAAATTTAGCATATTTACAAAAGTTGTAACCAAAAATGGTCTGACAACAATCAGTCAATTCATAAACCTACTACCATCACCTCGGTGATGATGGTGTTTTAGCCTTAGTATATTGGATAATGTTACATAAAGAAACAAATGTGGACAAGTGAATAAACGAGTGTGAAGATAAGATTATGTTGTTGGAAAACAAAGTATTCTATTACACATCTAATCAATACAATGTTTCATAGTTCATTGATTGTGCCTTTGAAAGTCAAAATGAATGAAATAATATAAAAAAGGAATTGTATCAAATATATAAACATCTAAATGGGTAGAGCCAAGATATTTCAAATTTACATAATCACATTTAGGCCTAAAAGATATCTTATGAGAAAGCACACATATAGTTTGACTCCATCAAAAGATGACAATATATTGGGGATACTGTTGTAGAATCCCCTCATTAAATGAGAAGGATATGCTTCATATTAAATATGGCCTTAAGGGATTTGACTCAAATTGCATTAAAAGGAGTTCAACATGAGTTGAAAAAATATGCCACAATGTGGAAAGTGACACAAAATCTTGAAAAAAACTACCAGCCCCCTTATTTTGGATCAAAATATAGTGTTTTACCTTAGGAGGATGTAGAAGATATCTTATGAGAAAGCATAAGTATAGTTTGACTCCATCAAAAGATGACAAATGACAATATATTGGGGATATTCCTGTAGAATCCCCTCATTAAATGAGAAGGATATGTTTCATATTGAATATGGTCTTACATATTAGAGGGATTTGGCCCAAATTGGTCAGAAAAATATGCCACAATGTGGAAAGTGACATAAAATATTGCAAAAAAACTACCACCTCCCTTATTTTGGATCAAAAGATAGTGTTTTATTTTGGATCAAAAGATAGTGTTTTACCTTAGGAGGACGTATTGAATAACTTTGAAGACATTAAATCTTGGAAAAAATTTCCACTCCCTTCTTTTGGATAGAAAGATAAAAAAAATTCCATGTATTGAAGACACTTAGGAGGACGTATTGAATAACTTTGAAGACATTAAATCTTGGAAAAAATTTCCACTCCCTTCTTTTGGATAGAAAGATAAAAAAATTTCCATGTATTGAAGACATTTAAAGATGAAATTAAATAAAAAAGGTAATACAATAGTTCACTTCCCAACATTAACAAGGCATGCATGAATAGATACATTGAATATCCAACTAGGGATATTACATTAACTAAGACCTTGCTAGAAAATTTAGAGAAGTTAAAAACAATGAATCAAAGTATAACTTCCTTCAAACATCCTCTCAAACAACATTGTTTTCCTCATAACAATATTATTAAGAAAATTTTTAAGGCATGGAAAGCTTATATTGAAAATTATAGAAAATAAGAGCAAGCATCCACTAGCCAAGTGGAGGATACCAACAGTGAAGGAAGATGAAGTTTTTTCCCTCTCATACTCTTTTGTATAAATAAAGTGAATGATAAATAAAAGAGGGTTTTTTTCTTGACATTGTAAATTGTCTTCAAGTTAATTGAAAATACAAAATACAAAAAACTGACAACTTTTGAAGACTTATTATGGTGTTTTCTATTGTATGGATATGTTCCTTTACTTTTTTCATGCTAGAGTGACTGTAAAAAAAAAATCTTCTACAACAAAATTTTCTTATGCATTTTAAATTTATTATTACTATTGTTTTTCAATAATTGATAACTTGTGAATGTAAGATTATGATCAGTAATTTAAAGACATATTAACCCTTTTCATTGTTGATTATTCAAATATTTATATTATTAATATAGAGTAAACTAATTTTTGTTTTAATGGAATATCAAGTGTTGGTTTTATATTCATTCTTTGTTCCCAAAATTCTATATAGTTGTTTAATATTGGGGATGTATTCCATTTTAGATTTAGAATTGCATCCAAAACATAGAATTTAATAAATCAAAACACAAAATCTAATATTAGTAGCCAAGCCATTAAACAAAAGGAGTTTACTATCCCAAATAGAGAGAAGGTTGTTTGGGCCTTATCTTTGGGTGAACTCCCTTAATTTGATGATGAACATTTGTCCATGTCAACATCTCCCCACCCAACTTCAAATCCTTCTTGTGATGTGTTTCACTCTTTGTGAACCTATAAATTTCCCTGATGCTATTATCCATGAAGAACATCTTACCCTTGTTTTATAGACTGGAGGGTGTTGTGCTTGGTTACATGTAAAATAAAATCCTAAACTTATGATCCAATGTATCATTTTGTGGAGGAACAAGTTGGAGTGTTTTCTAATTCAAAACTCTAAATGATTGTCCTTGTATGTAGGAAATTCTCTTCTTGGGTGAGTTCTTGGGTGACTGCATTAACTTTAGATAGAGGATTGAACACCTAATGTTTTATCCACTTCCAATGGTTAGGAGATATGTTGAAGGTCAAAACAATTATGGGGTAGCTAAAGTTCCTCAGGATAGGCCTGCAAAATCATACCCTCTTCACTATGATTTAATGAGCTATAAAATCCAATGGAATACTTACATTTAGGTCAAATTGCATGATTGATTTAATTGTCAGTTTTCATAGCTACAACTTCCCACATAATGTTTTGAACAAAATATTTCACGTTAGCATCAACCCAAAATATTTTTTTTCCTCATAGTTGGTTGTTCTCTTTAGAAATAGGATTACCATCCATTTTTCTAACTATTGAACTTGATATTCTTGTGATATTTTTAATCTCATTGGCCAAACAACTCACGGAAGTTCTCTACATTTAATAACACTATTTAAATATAATTGGTTTCCAATATACATCTACTTTCCTTGGTGTAGAGCTTGTAGTTGTGCACATGAAGTGACCGAACTATATCCTTGTATATTTTGACTAAAGCCTAATTCCATGTTATTTATATCACCCCTGGGGATTTTTTAATTCTATGAGATGTTATTTTCAACATTCTTTCTGATACTACAAAGGCTCTTTCTCCTTGTTTCAACCCCCATGTATCCAAAGTGATACTTTTCATCCAATCTCCACTATTGAAAAGCCACTAGGATGCAAAAAAAAATCAATATCCTATACAACTATCGCCGGTACCTAATTTTGACCTCATATATAGGTAATCAAGAGGAATTTTCAATATATGTGACGCATGTGAGAAATTGAAATTGAGGTGGACATTTACACGGGGACTCTAGTGACAACCCATAACCTTACTATTCTTGTTGATTTTATTCATCGCTTCACTCATCATATCCAACTTGATTAGAACAAAAATATAAATTAGGAAAATATATAAAATTTGATTAATAAGAATCCAATGTTATATAGATTAGATTGTATTTCTTGTTGAATTTTACTTTTCTTATTTATCACAATAACCCGTTCCTTGTTCCCATATTGGATGGACTCTTAATTATGGGTAAATAAGCTATGAAATAATCTTGTACTAAGTCCATGCTCACTCTGAGGAACTCCAAGGAAATACCTTATCATTACTTTATGCCTTTCTTAGTTGTCTTATAGACTTGGACATGCTTACCAACATAACAATGATGTTTAGGGTTCTAACACAATTTTATGTACATTGTGTGTCCTTTTAGTTAAGGATTGGTTTTACTCTCTTTGAGGCTTCAACTCTTCTTAGGAGGATACAACTGTGGGAAGATTTGTAGATGCTACAAATATTCTCACAGGCCTATGGGTAGAGTTCCCATGTATTTTCCACATGGCAACTCCGCCCATAGGCATGTGAGAATAATTTCCTTTCTATGTTCCTAAATAACCAAAATATAAGAGAATCGTGCCTCTCCAAAGAGTGTGAGGCATATTGACGTGTCACACTCATTGGAGAGGCACAATACTCTTATATGGTGGTCATAAAGGCACATAAAAAGGAAATTGGGTAGAAATGCCTTTCTATGTGCTTAAATGACCACCATACAAGAGTATTGTGCCTCTCTAATGAGTGTGACACATCAAGATGCCTCAGACTCATTAGAGAGGCACAATCCTCTTATTTGGTGGTCATTTGGGCACATAGAAAGGAAACTCTTCCCACATGCCTATGGGAAGAGACCCAATTTATCATTGATAATATCTTGATTCGTGTGTGAGGGTGTGAGAAATTGTGCATTCTTGCGGATGTTCTAAGGAAATTGGAGATGACCAAACCACACCATGTATCATGAAATTCTTCATTAGAAATATGTGTAGAGTTTATTAGAGGATTGGAGGTTAATTATAGGTGTTCTCCACATGTTCTCAATGCATGTTGTATGGAGGTTATACATGGTGGGGATAATAGTGGAAATGACTAGTGGAATGTTGTGGAGTGAATATAAATAAGAATTGGTGTTGTTGATGATGTCCTTGCATGTCTTGTTGTAATAGTTTATTATTTCCCTAAAAAAACACATTATATAATATTGGAGGTTCAAGATTATTATATCACAAAGTTTTTTATGTCACTTATAAGTTGTATTATTATGTTCGTGTGGTTTCCTCAAGATGCTTTGTCACATCCCTTATGACACTCACTAATTATATATCTCATTTGGACTGTTATAGGACGTACAACCAAACATGTATTTGTCAAATCTATCTTCGTCGAGTGAGGGAAGTTCAACTAGAATAGAGGAAAGTGAGACATCTAGTAGGTATAACAGGCAGAGATCAACTAGAGGTGAGAAGATCAAAAGAAAATTTCATAGACACATGGAATTATTTCTTGCTAAAGGGGGGTCATTTTCTTATGATGATGAGAGCATAGACAACATCAAGGTGCCCTTGAGGTACAACCATCTAGTGAAACGATGGGTACTGAAGGATCTTCCTCAGATAAACACTAATTTTTGTGTCAACAAAAGGATATACCACATTTCTCCATCGTCTTTACATGGTTTGGAGATATTTTCCATGGATGGCATAAAGGTATGTTACAACAGAATAATTGAATTGATGGAGTATGTGGGACCCTGTTACATCTACAAAGATTGGATACAACTAGTCCAATATACAAAAATTATGTGAAGATATGGCATGGCAGCAAATTATATACACCTAAAAGACATTGATCAAAATAAAGGAGCATATATTTATATTGACGGAAGGCCAAACGCAACAGGGAATATTGCAGGGTTTACAAACAGTACACGATCCACAACCACAAATAAGTAACCCAATTTCATATTTGAGGGTGTGAAGGAAATCGTGTATTCGTATGTGCAATAAAATCAATAGTTGCAGGGGAAGAGTTGATTGATTGATTACAATTTGAAACGAGTAGATACAAGCGTTTCTATTATGAGGGCGATACATATACTATTTAACCCAACCTATAAGAAATGACTCTAATATTGTATGATTAGCATTTACTAATAGAGACAAGAAAAATGCATTGTCTTCAATATGATCCTCTAAACTAGAACTAAAAACTCATATGGAAAGACATTTAATGATAATATAGGTCCTTGCTTTACTACCACATTAGCATTTCTCCTCAAAGTTGTAAATAATTTTATGTTATGTTTCTTACAAGTAAATCATCCACTAAAATGATGTTATGCAACTTTATTTTGCATACATTTGATTTTTTTCAATTTTTTCTAATTCTTATATTGACATTGCTTTGTTGGAAACACCATTGTCCCAGGGTGATAGGGGGAAGATTTTTTTTTTATAGAAGTCCATATATTATACAGAGGAAGAGCTCATTGATGAACATGTTTTTCCTCCCCTAACCCAATCCAAACAATAAAGAATCTTATGAGAAAATCAAACATCGAACTTGCTTCTTTGATTGAGATTCAACCACGGACATAGGAGATAAAGGAAAGAGTTAAATACTTGATGAAAAAAATTAAAAGCTATGGGGTAAGCAATATACTTATTTATCCCATTTATTTATTTTGGATTTCAATTTCTATACTCTTACAAGTCCTTTTATAAAAAACTCTTTATTTTTATAGAAGTTTTTGAAGGATTTTGACCCCCCAAGATCATGCTACAGAGGTCGGTGTTGGTACCAGTGTTTTTGCTACACCGACACAACATCATAGTAGCACGTCAGTCACTCAGACTTCTACACCCTCCAGGGTCAATGTCGGTACTACACCCGACCCTAACAAGCACATGCCAAAATGTGCACAAAATGATGTTGATCCAGAGCAAGGCTTTGCACATTTTGAAGCATGCCTTCCTAGATCTTCCCATGTCACTTGCATGGGAACACTAAAGGTTACCTTTTTTTAAAATGATTAGCTCATCCCTATGAAAATATAAAATCTTCCAGGTATGTAAGATGTGTTTTAGTTATTATGTACAATCTAATTGAAATTTACGTATAATGTGCAATTATTTTAAACTAATGATAATATGGTTTTGCAGGAAATGACACATTTTATAAATGCATGAATGACCTGACATTGGATATCTTTGGGCCCACCATACACACAAGGTGGAATTCACAAATTTCCAAGTTAAAAGATGAGCTCATTAACAAGTTGGTTGGCTTGCTTGGTGAGGGCTCCTTTAGTAAATATGGAGTCTCCTCAAACACAGGTGCATATTTAAAATATATGAAAGACCAATAAATGGTTCATATGAAAAAGAACCCTAAGTATGAGCATCCCCTAATGATTCCTGAGAGGGAGTGGAAGGCCCTACATGAAGATGCAAAGGAGAAGATGCTCTGAAAATAAGGAAAGACACCACCTGGCTTAGGAAGGTATGTGACACTTCTAATAATGTAATTATGATATTTTATCGTCTTTGCGACATATAATTATGTATTTGAAACTTTTCATTACAGAATCCTAGACACATCTAAATCCACCAAGGCCATAATTGAAAAACATGGGAAATAAAAACTTGGCATGGGTGGTTACTCAAAACTAGAAGTACGAATTGTAAGTTTAAAAAAATCGATTGCAACCAAATCATATATTGTTAAAATTTTTAATTTAATTGTAGAGAAGAAGCAAAGTTAATGTTCTTATGCAACTTTGTAGGTCATGAAGTTCAAAGAAGCTTCAACACAGGAAGAAATCAAGGTTGCTTTCAAGCACAAATTTCAAGGCGTGGTTGAACGCAAAAAAATCTTGGGGGAAACACAACCTCCCAACACTCAAACCGACAGACAGGTAAATAAAATAATCAAACATTATTTATAATTAATTACTTTTACAATCTATTGATTATTATTTTCGTCCATAAAGTGATGTGTTTGATTGTTTTAAGAAGGTAACCAACGAAGAAATGTTGGAGTTACTTCACACACCTAGGATTTATTTTTCCTAAGGTTTTTATTTGTTTATTAGTCATAATTAGTCATTATCCAGTCTCCTATATTTTAGGAGAGAATATTCCACCTGAAGAATATTCTCTTTCAGTTCACACTTCAGTTTGACTAGTTGAGTTGAGTTTAGATGTTGCATTGGGATCATCGCCATGCTAATTCGACCTTGCCTTGGTATCATCACCAAAGTGGCGCATTAGCCTTGATTCCTTGATTTAACTCCTCACTACTCTTTGTTCAGTCAGTTAATTGAAGACTAGTTGACTAGTTAACTCAACTAGGTGGCAGTCCACTCTCGTAACTGCCTGAGAGACTAGAATAGGTGGTAGTTAACTCCCATAACTGCAGGTGTGTGTCTAGATCACTCTATACCACCACTATGGCGACTTGGTTCACCTCAAGTCGAACTCATTGAGTTATACATAGCATATCATGTGTAAATCATTCATTATTCACAACGGTTACTGAGAATTCTTCCATTCTTTCTCTCCTTCTTCTTCCTTCTCCAATTATCTCTGAAAATGTGTGTATTATTGTTTAAATAGATCTATTTTGTGTAGGTTCAACACATTTACATGGTATTAGATCCAACGAACTGATAAGAAAAATCTACGCCAAAACAATTTTGCAGGTACAAAAGATTGAAGACAGCGGAACGATGGAATTCCAAAAAGAATTCATTCTTACACCTTACAACTATTTTTCATGGAAGGAGAAAATAGCCATACATCTTCGATCCAGAGGGTTGTATAGGTTAAACATGAATACATATATAGAGCCTACATCATCCATATAAAAATCCAAGTACTTAAATTGCATGGATGAGGCAGTCGGAACAATTTGTAGTCTTATTTCTCCTGATCTCCTTTTTCATATATCTTCCTGTAAGACTCCCAATGAAGCCTGAACCATCTTGGAAGGGCTCTTTGGAATGAATTCCAGCACCGAAAAGAGATTCTTATTCACACCAAATTTCATGGACATCTATGACATGGAAGCCAACTCCAGCGTTGCTACCAGTGAGGTAAATCATCAGTCTAGATTGTATACATTTTCTAAATTCATTGAACCTAATTCTGCTTTACTGCTTACTCATGTTGATGAAAGTAGTAGGATATGGCACGAAAGGTTTGAACATTTGAATTTCATATACATGCAACAAATTAGCAAGAACAAATTAGTTGATGGTCTACCAGACATCCATTTCTCTAAGGGAGTATGTGAGGGATGTGTTCTCGAAAAACACCCTCAAGATAAATTCAACAAGGGAAAGTCTCAGCGAGATTTTGCACCTTTAGATATGATCCATAGTGACCTCATGGGTCCTTTTTCGAATCCATCAATCAACAAAGCGAGGTTTTTTCTCATTTTTGTTGATGATTTCTCACATTTTACATGGATCTACTTTCTCAGGAAAAAATCTGAGGTCTTCAAACACCTCAAAGATTTCAAAGCTTTGGTTGAGACATAGTCCGGAAAGAAGATCAAAGCCCTACGAACTGATAATGGGGGAGAGTATGTGAATCATGAGATCCACAATATTTTCCATGAGGCAAGGATTCAGTTGCAACATACAGTTCCCTACACTCCGCAGCAAAACAAAGTTGTTGAGCGGAAAAACCAATCTCTAAAGGAGATGTCATCTTGCATGTTGCATGCAAAGTCACTACCACATAGACTATGGGCTGAAGAACTTAACTATGCAACATACATCCAAAATAGATCTCCCCATAGATCTTTCAAGGATAAGACCCCCTACGAGACTTGGAGCGGCCTCAAACCAGAAGTGACCCACTTTCATATTTTTGGTTCACGTGCATGGGCCAGGATTCCCTCTGAAAAGAGGAAGGCACTTAATACACAGAGCACTGAGTGCATTTTTGTTGGATACCCTGATGGTGTGAAGGGATATCATCTTATTGATATTTCCTTAGACCGAATCATCATTGAGCGTAGTGTCCAATTCGAGGAAAGTGTCTCTCATGTACCTCAACAACCGCATGCAGACACCTTCACTCTTCCACCTGTCCGAGATGATGAGCATGCACATGCCGACTCTTCTTCAAACAAGAGTTCTAATTCAGAGGACTCAGATGATTCAGATTCAGATTCAGAGTTAGTACAGTCAGATGTAGAGTCAGAGGATACATATGCAGTTGCAGAGCTAGAGCAGAGGCCAAAGGGGGCACAAAATACTCTTGAGGATGCAGGGGATCTCGTCGGTGATCCAACCGATACTAGGAGGACTCAATATGATTTTGAGGAGCCTCTTATTGCACTCACTACCACTGAACCATTGCCTTTGAGGCATCTTTTCTTGGTTAAGCCTTCAGATCCACAGTCTTATGGTGAGGCTGCTGGAAATTCCTTTTGGGAATCCGCCATGCAGGAGGAGTACAACTCCCTCCTCGAGAACCAGACTTGGGATATGGTTCCCCTTCCTTCTGGGAGGAAAATTGTCAGATGCAGATGGGTCTATAGGACCAAGAGCACAACAGATGGACAAATCAGTAGATACAAATCTAGGATTTTCACCAAAGGCTTCCAACTGGTTCATGGTATTGACTATGATGAGACCTTCGCTCCAATAGAGAAGATGGATTCCATACGATTGGAACTTGCCATTACGGAAACCAAGGGATGGGAATTCCATCAGATGGACATGAAGAATGCATTTCTTCATAGTGATCTCTCTGAGGAGATCTACATGGAGCAATCCCAGGGATTTATGTAGGACTCGTCTTTGGTCTGTCAATTGAAGAAGTCACTTTATGGCCTTAAGCAGGCTCCAAGGGCATGGTATGCCAAGATGGACTCCTACCTGTTGTCACAGAATTTTTCACGTTGTAAATTAGACCCAAATATATACATGCTCAGGACGGCTGATTCACTTCTACTTTTAGTTCTGTATGTCGATGATTTGTTGATCTCCAGTTGATTTACTTCATCGATTGCTGCAGTCAAGAGGATTCTTCATGATAGGTTTTTGATGACAGACACGGGTCCACTACACTTCTTCCTTGGACTTGATATCAGTTAGGATGCATCAAGCATCAAACTGTCTCAATCCAAGTATGCACGAGATCTCCTTGAGAGATTTCACATGACAGACTGCAAGTCTGATCCGACTCCTTTCTTATCAAGCGTCAAACTTGAGGATGGAGGGGAGACTCCACTGGTTGAAAACACATTGTACAGATAGCTAGTGGGGAGCTTGTTGTATCTCACACACTCTAGACCAGACCTCTCATATGCAGTTGGCGCATTTTCTAGGTTCATGCAGGAGCCGCATGAGCTACATTGGAAAACTGCAAATCATATCCTTCAATACGTACAGGGCACCATAACCTTTGGGATTCATTATGCAACAGACTCTACATTAGATATCATTGGGTTTACTGATTCCGATTGGGCTGGTGATAGCATTGATCGCAAGTCCACATATGGTTACTCACTCAGTCTTGGTTTCATGCATATATTTTGGTCGAGAAAGAAGCAAGCTGCCATTGCTCTATCTTCAACCAAGGCAGAGTACAAAGGGGTAGTTAACATAACCATTCAGGCTATGTGGCTACAATAGTTTCTCACTGAGTTGGGCATTCATTTTCATCGATCGATCGTCATCTGGTGTGACAACCAGAGCACTCTGAAATTCTACAGAGATCTAGTTCAGAGGCAGGAGACGAAGCACATCGATATCCACATGCACTACATCTGGGACTTAGTACATGAGGGGATCATCGAATTACAGTTTTTTCCTTCAGCATAACAGATGACAAACATTTTAACCAAGACCTTCACTGAGCATTAATTTCATTCTCTGCGAGGTCGTCTTGGAGTGAAGCACACAGTTGCCTAGCAATTGTAGTTATTCTTTTTACATACATTGTACCTTGAGGGGGGGGGTTTCCCATGATATTTTCCTTCTTTCCTCACTTTATTTTCAATGTATATTTTGTACTTGGGTACCTAACATGGCCTCGTTGCTAGGACCCAATCTTTATTTTCACCATAGTGATGTTCAGGGGGGTGTTGGAGTTACTTCACACACACCTAGGATTTCTTTTTCCTAATGTTTTTATTTGTTGATTAGTCATAATTAGTCATTATTCAGTCTCCTATATTTTAGGAGAGAATATTCCACCTGGAGAATATTCTCTTTCAGTTCACACTTCAGTTTGACTAGTTGAGTTGAGTTTAGATGTTGCATTGGGATCATCACCATGCAACATTGGGATCATCACCATGTTAATTTGACCTTGCCTTGGTATCATCACTAGAGTGGCGCATTAGCCTAGATTCCTTGAGTTAACTCCTCACTACTCTTTGTTCAGTCAGTTAACTGAAGACTAGTTGACTAGTTAACTCAACTAGGTGGAAGTCCACTCTCGTAACTGCCTGAGAGACTAGAATAGGTGGCAGTTCACTCCCGTAACTGCTGGTGTGTTTCCAGATAACTCTAGACCACCACTATGGTGACTTGGTTCACCTCAACTCATTGAGTTATACAGAGTATATCATGTGTAAATTATTCATTATTCACAACTGTTAATGAGAATTCTTCCATTCTTTCTCTCCTTCTTCTTCTTTCTCCAATTCTCTCTGCAAATGTGTGTATTATTGTTTAACTAGATCTATTCTGTGCAGGTTCAACACATTTGCAAGAAACATGTGTCCCCACTAGTGCAACACAACCTAGTGACAGTAGACTTCCACCCAACGAAGGTGGTGTACAACTCAGTATTGGAGGTATTTCATGTGCTATAAAAAATGTAGTATGGATTACAATTAAAAATATTTAATTGCAAATGGTGTATTAATTATAACCTTTCATGTTTCAACTCTAGAGCATCTAGAGGATGAGGCTAGACAAGAAGATGAACATAACGCATATGAAACTACTTCGCTTGCCTCCACTAATCAAGAAGGTAAATAACACTCTAATGCTATTTTTATTAATGAAATACGTGTAATAATAACAACAAAAAATATAAATTTAACATTTTTTTCTTATTGCAACTGATGATCTGTGCCCCCCTTCTAGTAGCCTTCTTGTTGTGAGTACACGACCAGGTTGTCAATAAGACATGCAAAGGTTAGAACAACTAAAGGGGAAGAAGGAAGTGACAACCTACTTTCTGAATTCATTTCAAGCAGAAAGAAAGCAAAAAATAAATGATTGTACTTAAGAACACCATGTACCATATTGTGAAAACATATTTTTTATGATAAAATTTATTGAGATGAAATATTTTGTGTCTATGATTAATGAATGAGTGGATGAATGTCATATATTAATGAATGATTTCTATATGTTTCTTTATCCACAAAACCACATATGTTTATTTATGAATTTATTGTTTTGCTATTCTCTATGCATGAATCTTAATGTGTTTCTTTCAACTATTTTCCAATAGATAGTTTTGGTATTGGGGAATTGAGAGTGATGTGAGGGGTGGGGGGGTTGAGTGGCCATAAGAGCTTCCACCTTCACATGGTTGGCCATATTTATTAGAGAATAAATTAGGATTTGGATAGTCTTGGAGCAAACCTCCCTTGATCCAACAGAGCAACAACAAAGTCAAGGTTGACTTCGATGTTGCTCCGTCAAATCGATGGAGGTTTGCTTCAAGATTAGACTACTCCAATAAATTATTCTCGAAACCAAGAGGATCTCATTCAAGTATTCATGCATTCAAGTCTTTTTAATTATTATTTAGTCATAAAAATGTTTGTTAATTTATTTTATTATTTTGTTGATTCTTTAAGTGTTGATTTTATTATTATAATAACTATTGCAGGAGATCTACTGGAGCAACATTAAACGAATATCATACGAGGACAATCATTGAATATATAGTTATTTGAGTTGTTCTTTCATTTCTAATTGAAATTGATTTGTATGATTGACTTGATGATTTTTATTGTGATTTTGGTTCTTGCCACTCACCTATAATTGACATGATGATTTATATTTTGATTTATAATGGGTTGTTGTTACCTTGATTTTGACAGTGGCTACTTTCTATGTGGTTTATAAGGCCTTAGGAAGGTGTGGGAGTGGTTAATCATATTGAACATATTCAAATAGTTTTCCTTATATAAAATATTGTATCTAATGATTACGTAAATATATTTATCATGATTACAACCCTTATACAGATACTACTTACATCATGTTAATTACATAGATTACGCTCTTACTGCTACGGTAAATTAAGATACATGGGATAATTTGAAGTAATTCCTAATTGAACGAATCAAAGTTTGTATTACTTGTATCCATAAATGGGAAACATGAACGTTGTATAAGTAGTAGCATAATTACCATAATTGTGACTATGTGAGCTTAGATTCAACTTAGAGCTTAGTGTAATGTGATATCAAGCTTAAAGCTAATACTACAATTATGAGTACTATCACCCTTATTAACTCTATATCATTAAGCTCCATGTATTTGATTTATGTAACAAGTAGTAAGTCCATTGTAACCACTTACATGTTGAATTATTGTACACATTTCCATAATGTATACATGATCAATAGTTCAAACCTTAGAATATAGAATTTATACTAGGAAGAATCTTATTACACATACCAAGCTTCACAAGTAAGGATGATCAATATTCATTATGCAAACTTGGCATATAGGTTATCAACTTTCATAGAGTGATACGATTTGATTATCTAATATGGGTATAGATCTAACACACAACATGATCAAGCATAGTGGTAATTCTCTATACTATTTACCTAATATGGGTATATCCCTAATATTCATATCACTAAATGTATTGGGTTCATATTCTATTCATAAGTATCATTAGTGTGATTTCCATTGAATATATATGGATTAACTCTTATATATAGCTATACTTTATCCATAAGTATCACTAAATAGGTTACATAAAACACATATTCAATGTAGAAGCTCATATGTAGCTTCATCAAAGCTATATCACTCATACACCTCAATATACAACATCATCAATCTTATGTTCTTCCTTAGTCATTAGTGGTGTTAGTATTAATGCAATATATTTTGTGTAAGGCATATATGGAGAATCTTAATCTTATACACCTAATAAGAATAAAAGGGTATCACTTCATATTCATAGAGTACATGTATAAAGTCAGGCCCCATTAAGCATGATTCATTAGTAATAACTATGATTGAGCTATCACTATTTGATTACTATAATTACCATTAGTCTTATAATTACTTGATACAAAGGATAACAAGGATGATTACAGAACTAGTATCATAAGGGGTTAGCTCTTTCCATATTATGGAATAGCTTGAATACCATTGAAAGGATATTGGTGAACTTTGTTACAATGCTGCTTAAAAAAGAAAGAACACATGTAATGATTAGGCTAATTGTGTACCGATATTCTACCAAATAATTGTTACTAACATGCCTCTAGGTTTTAATCCTAGTATTTGAATCATATACATTATTTTCCTAATATATAGGATGGGTATAGAGCTGTGATACCTTGCTAGTAGATTCATTGACTTGTGAAACCTATGGTTGAATAAGGAGCTTACATATGACTTGATTCATCAACTGAGTATGAGGTAATTCCATAGGGTAAATCTTATACAACAAGTCTATTAGGTTAGTAAGGATCATTGATTACAGGAATACGCATGTTAACCATCTTTATCTACAACATCATAGATAAGAATGAGTAAGAACTCTTGGAGTTACTTCACACACACCTACGATTTATTTTTCCTAAGGTTTTTTCCTTATTTATTAGTCTTAATTAGTCATTATCTAGTCTCCTATATTTTAGGGGAGAATATTCCACCTTGAGAATATTCTCTTTTAGTTGACACTTCAGTTTGACTAGTTGAGTTGAGTTTAGATGCTGCATTGGTTTTGTCACCATGCAACATTGGGATCATCACCATGCTAATGTGCACTTTCCTTGAGATCATCACCAGACTGATGCATTACTCTCAATTCCTTGATATACTCCTCACTACTCTATGTTCACTCAATTAACTAAAGACTAGTTGACTAGTTAACTCAACTAGGTGGCAGTTCACTCCCGTAACTGCTCGAGGGACTAGACTAGGTGGCAGTTCACTCCCGTAACTATTGGTGAGTGTCCATATCACTCTATACCACCACTATGGTGCATTGGCTCTCCTCCAGTGCGCATTAATTTAGTTATACATATTATATCATGTGTAAATTATTCATTATTCAATACGGTTAATGAGAATTCTTCCATGCTTTCTCTCCTTCTTCTTCTTTCTCAATTTCTCTCTGCAAATGTGTGTAGTATTTTCTAGCTAGATCTATTCTATGCAGGTTCAACAAATTTACAAGAACTATGGTAAACACGCTAGTTCAATAAGGAGAACGTGAACACCATAAAGTAATGGGAATAAGAGTAAGCATCAAGTAAGTAATGAGTACACATCTTACTACTAATACTTACAGTAAATGTATTAGCTATGTAATATCCATAATGTATGAGCATATTGTATAGTGATATGAATCTCTCTACTAGATGAACCCTAGTTATATCAATATTCTATGTAATTTCTTATCACAAATACGAAACATAATTGTTGGTGTCTTATACTTACAAAGATCATAGGGTTAAGTTAAGCTAATGTAAGAGCTTAGACTATTGTAATTGATTGGATCCCATTGATTCAGGATCTTCTACTATGAAAACACTCGTAATAACATGTGGTTAGTTCAAACATGGTGGGATAAGGTTCAATGGATACATATGATTGAATAGGGATTTTCTCTATCTTAACTAGTAAGCATGCACAAGCTCAATAGGGTATGATAACTACTAGTGTATATTGGATAATAGTAATGGAAATAATTATGGTAATACTTCAGGTCTAGTAAGGATAACAAGGATATGAGTATTAGTGATAGTTATGGAATAGTTATAGTGATGGTAATAGATCTGAGTGATAGTATTGGCTATAAGCTGACACTACCTATCCTTGTACTTCTACTAGTATGGATAATGAGTAATCAAGTTGATACATACCATGATATTTTTGCAAGTACTGGATCATCATAATATATAACATGACATGTTTCTCCATAAGTATTGAATCATGTTCATTCATATAGGTATAAGCAGTTGTTACAGAGATCGGTGCATTACTAGTATTGAATATGGAGATAACATAATCTAACTAGACTAGTAATAGAGATATGGAAACCAATCCCAGATTAAGATCTATTAGTAAGCAATGATTCCACTTGCATTACTATATATGTATAATATCAATCATTACCATAACTAGCTTAATCTTGAACACTATCTACTCATATTCATTCAATGGGAATAATAAGCTCCTTATTATGATGTATGATCACGTAAACATCCTAGTATTCAACATGTTACAAGGTTCTATGAATAGTGTGTTAGTAATGCTTAATAGTAATAAAACAAAAAGGCATAATTAGGATAATATAAGAAATGCAATTACTTCACTTTTATTGATTGAGACTAGTACTGTAATCACATATTCTATATAACAAATGCTATCATTGATCCAGACTAGTACTTACCATACCCGCCTATGATAGATATAGCAGTATCAAGTTCTTGTATTCACGATATAATGTTATCTCTGTAATTAATGGTGATCATTGTACTCTTATACTAACTACACGCTATGTAAACTGAGTATAATAGGTAAGCTATAAGCAATGTAATTGAAACAATACAAGAATACAAAACAAGTTGGTTATGCTTTGAACACTCTTTCATAGTAAACATATGAAATTAATGTTATTATCTCATGTATTAGATTATACCTATCTAACTATCGTGATTACAAGCAAGTGTTCATTAGTTTGTACGTATTGAGTTTCTATATCACTTACTTGGTTATGCTAGTGAATAGAACTCATGTGTTCATTGCTTAGAGTAATAGGATCTTCTCATATCAAGCTTAGAACGTATGGCTAGTATTGATGTACAATTAAGTTATATCAATTACCTATGTGTTATGTATTGTTTCCTTATTGAACACGAGTCTTAGTAAGGATCAATGGTAACAAGAGATTATATCACTCTACACCTAATTAGGTTATTACTAGTCTATCATGCTTATATGGAACTTGTGAATACAAGGAATCATAAAGCTCATGCTTACTATATGCTTATAGGTCATGGTTATAGAGTAATCACTAATCATAAGGGGCAAAAAAGCACCACCAAGTTATACAAACCTTACTAGCATGTTATACATGTTTAAATTACATAGATATAATGGTAATAGTACTAATCGTGTTGTACTATCATTAACTCTTACATATTATAGATGAAAGCTATCATATCTCAATGAGTGACATGTATTCATAGCTCGTATCAATCACACTAGTACTATTAGTTACGTCATAGTTATAACATATGTATAGCTTGTGTTTCATATACGATTCATAGCATTGTGTAATGATCTAATACCATTGATGGAACATAGTTATTCATAAGTAGTTAGCCTATACAATATGTGTAAAGATTCAATACTGGTATGTAAAATCTTACAATACAACTTACTTATACCTATCAGAGGTTAAGCTCTTAGATAGAGTCTATGATTCCCATTAGAGTGACATAGTAAGGTATAGTTAATGATGTACGTATTATTCGTAATAAGTGATGTAATTAGTGACCGCTTCATTGTAAGTGATATCATAGAATGAAAGAGCTCATACCACCATAAGTAATGACATAGTAACCCTATTGAGATAGTATATCACAAGTAATGGTTACATATATAGTATGCTCTAAGCTTACACATAAGGAATCACATAACACATTACATAGATTGGATTCATTGGATACATAAGTATGAGATAAGATGATCTTACCCACATGTTGAGCTTACCACTAGTGTTACTATTACTATAATTTCCTATCTATTAAGATTTACTGCTTTCTCTATACGGTTATATAAGATGGTATTCTAGATACTATGTTTCCATAATATGTGAACATGTATTAGTGCAATAAGTAGGAGAAATACATGTGTTCTACCTACCAACATATACCTAATTAAGAGCATGGTTAAACTCCAGCTAATGACTAAGCTTAGCTTGATACTAGTATTGAGTGCCTTGAACCTATGTTGTTTTTTATTAGTGTAATAAGCCTTGTTATGATCTTACATCACTCATTACTAGTTATGTTATTAACCTAATTAGATTCAATTATAGTTAAAGGTTATGTATATGCAGAGATCACGTAGCTTAATCTGTGTAAGTAGTTATGTAAAGATCATAGCTACGAAACAAGCTAGAATCACTTACCTTTCATCCAGTTCCATAAGAGAAATCATGTTATGGTAATACTTATGTGGAATCAATGACGAGTAGTAATTCTATAGTAACATATGACGAAGTTTCTCATGTTCAATTCTTGTTTCATACCTTATACTAGCCTATGGTTTCTACTATGAATACCATGTATATACGTGATATGGAATAGCTCTAGTTTCATCAACTTAAACATTATAGGTATTGTTATACTATGGGTTATGTTTGTTACTTAACCATATCTATCGTTCCATCTTAATCTATGTTCTTTGATTAGAGTTACTTCTACCAAATCATGAAGTGCTCATGTGTTATGTTGATACAAGATATTGGTTCCAATATCATAGCCCTTTTAGCTTAAGTAATACATATGCATATCACTTCTATTAACTTACAAGGAATAAGGGTGTTTGAATACTATACCAAGTATATATCATTACCATGTGCTACTAATACAAGTGCTTTACTATACAGCTTATGTGTTTCCCTAATTAAGATAGATGAATGATAACAAGGAACTTACAGGCCTGAATGAGTCTAAAGGATTACTTGAATCAAACAAGTGGATTTCATGTTGTTTACGATTATGTAAGCCTTATAATTACCATCATTGTTAATAGTGATACTAATGTAATAGATATGAAACTATCATAAACATTTACATAATAATTGTGTAGGAGTGTTATAAGGTCATAAGAGTTGCATAGTATACATAACTCTAATCTGAATAGTGAATCATTTACAATGATCTAACATAACTAGTAACCTATATAAAAAAACTAATTAGGGATTTGATTATATCATTAATGGTTATCATAATACCATTGTATGCCATACGAGTACATCACGTATCGATATAAGATAGAACTTACTAGTTGTAGTAATCAAGTTCATTTATTCAATCTAACATAATTGGTACTTGCAACTATGACAAAAGGGTATGGTTATGTCACTAATTATGTAATTACTGTTACTTTTTGTAATCACACTGATCACATTAAGTGTCATAGAGCATCATAAGCACACCATATCTAATCATGCCAATTTTATGCTAAGTTGTTACTACGCGTCTATCAGTATCAATGTGATAGGACTAAGGATCTTCATTGATTAGGGAATAAGCCAAACCAATCAATAGTGCTAAGTAAGTTGAGCTTCCATGTTACTAATAATCTAGTGTAGTATTAACTATGAGTAAACACAGCTGAATAATTATGGTAAATTAGCTACTACTTAGTGAATATCAACAAGTTCAATATGTTCATAACTAGTATTGTTATTTCCATTGAATAGGCTGAATTGAGTGCTAGTATTGAGATAAGAGTGAATAAGGATTG
This sequence comes from Picea engelmannii, assembly GCA_009831015.1. Classification (NCBI taxonomy): domain Eukaryota; kingdom Viridiplantae; phylum Streptophyta; class Pinopsida; order Pinales; family Pinaceae; genus Picea; species Picea engelmannii. Next base: position 23,249 of record ML817040.1, on the reverse strand, counting down.
GTTCAATGGGCTTGTACAAATCTAATACCTATGTGTTTACTTTTCATATTTATTAGTAATAATGATTACGAGAATAAGGTACATGGAAACAAGCTTACAAGGAGTTATGTTAAGTTCATGTACATAGTTTATGTTTTGTAACAAACCTATAAGCTTTAATAGGGAATATTAGATTCAAGATTAGTATGGGATTTATTAGGCAGATACAAGATAAGCAGAGTAATCAATGGGCTTAAGTAGAAGGGTTAGAGTGATTGTAATGCTTAGTACAATGTTTGCGTAATGAATACATATTGTAATTAATTACGTATTCCACATATGTTGAGCTATGTAATAGAACAATAATACATATATGATTATTATGGAAACACTTATACGCCTATCCAAGAAGTAGAGAGTAATAGTGAAACCAATGTGTTGTATAGAATCTTGTGCAAGTAATCATGATCATACTCTTATTTATTACAGGTTTACAACTATCTAGTATTCCCTTTTATATGATTAGTATCAGTATTGATTGGCTCTTTCCGTAATAAGTAATCATAACAAAAATGATTACTAGTCAATAGGGTATAACAAGTGATCTATACTTATACTAGTAATAACATTGAAACCTTTACTCTATGTATGGAATACAAGAACATTTAGCCATAGTAAGTAAGGTGTAAGCAAAATATTAGCCATAATCAAGCATAAAAGGTTCATACTTAGTTATATATAGACAATTTAATTATTGATTACTAGTATTGGTTCTAAGCTTACTAATAGGTTAGGTTATAGAATGAATCCCATTATTACTTGTATTTGTTCAATGTAAGTTACATAGTGAACCAAGCACATATAACATGTTTTTTTATTCCCTATCATATCTTAATACTATCTATTATGGAAATACAATGATGTATACCACTTAGTATGTGATGAATAGTGGATCCTGTATTAGTACAATGCTTAGCTTCTTGTTTACATTCATAGTAGCCATGGTATTGAAAGTTGATACATGATTGATTAGGTAACTAGTATGAGCTAAGGGATAACATAAGTAAGCAACAAGTAACTAGTATTGGTGAATACAAAGGTATAGTGATGATTCCCTAATTAACATGATAGTTATACACACACATGGAACCCTAATATGTATGATCCTTAAAGCTCGTAATGGCTCAGATTAACTGTACAAACATGGAAAATATGGTTAAATCTCTATGATAAGCATAACAACTTAGAGAAAGAATAGCACTAAGTGTAAACGTTCTCCAATTCACCTTCTATGTAAGAGGTTTGGTTTCACCTTACTTAGGCAAATAGCTATGTCATAATAAGTTGTATTCACATTACCTTCTATAAAATTGATCTCGTATAATGATGATTACTACTATAAGTATAACCATCACAAGGAGGTTCCATATTCAATATGGTTATGAACACAACACCACCATGTTACTTCATCTGCTTATGTATTAGCTTGTCTAAATAGAGAGGTTATCATGTTTCCATAATGGACACTTCTTATTTATAATTTGTATTTACCTATAAGCTCCATGTAAGTTGTTAGCACTACTAATTCCATTGATTATGTTACATGTGAAATCTTATCACTATTAGATGATGAAGTAATAATAGAAACCTTAGATCAAAGCAATAGGTATATAAGGGTAATCAAACATATGATAGCTAACATAACTACAATGAACAATTAGTTATAGATCCTAGCTTAGTTAATCATAGTAATTGACATATCACATTTCCACAATAAGTAAGAATCAAGCATACTTAGTATTAAGAGCTCAGTATTAGTTAAAAAGATCATGATAAGTCTCTAATCCCAGATAAGATGAATAGTGAATAGGCGGTTTTGCTAGCATCATAGTTTGGTTTCAAGCCTGGATATTTTTTTTAATGTACATAGTATCATCAATTCTTCGATGCATGGACCAACAATAGTAACCGTCAGAGTTATGACACCCCCGTTGGAATTACTATAAAATCGTCAGCTATTTGTCGAAGGCGGTAGTCAGATATTCGATGGTCTAACTGATATTACTAGTTGTCATAGGTATGGCACCCATGTCAGAGGGTACTGTGATACCATCAGATATTCGTTGAAAGGGGGCATCAACTATTTGATGTTGGGACCGACATCACTGAATGTCAGAGGTATGACACCATCGTTGGTAGTACTATTATACATCGGATATGCAACATTCACAATCATCGGATATGGGAGCACGTTTCTGACAATATTGGCTGTAGGGACGTAGGATATTCTATGTATTGTTATGTCAGACTTAGAACACATAGATGTCAGAAACAATGTTGAATTTTGATGAGTTTTTTTCCCTTAGGGTTGTCGGTATAGCCGACGATAGGTTATTAGATATTCGTGTTGTACTATGTTGTCATTGATGTCAAAGGGTTGATTTCAAGTGGTTTCATAGTGGTGTGTTTTCATTGATGTCAAGGTTGATATCAAAGGAAGTTGTATCATTGATTTCATGTCCAAGGTAGTTGATGATCATGCCATGTTTCTATGTAGGAAGTACCAAATGGATTAACTCCAAAGTGGTCCCATTATGGCACAAACCCTCATGGGAAGATGCATTTCAAAGTGCAAATGGTTAAGTGGTTGAGTGATCCTAGAAATGTGGTTAAGGAACCCAATTTTGGTTGATGAATAATGTAATGAAGATTCATGAATTTATAGGTGAGACCATTCTAGATGGATAGTACTCATCATGTCGTCTCTGGTGATATGTGGTATGCCACGTGTATTTTCATGGTTAGGGAGATATGGCCTTGTGAATTTGGAGAATCCTCATGAGTTATCTAGAAGACCCTATAAGGTCAAAAAAGTCAAGAAGGTCAAATAAGTCAAATTATTCTAGAAGATCCTAGAAGAAGTTGACTAGTCAAAGTGGGTGAAACTAGGAGTTAATCATTCGTTAAGTTGTTTCAAAAAGAAAATAATTAAAAACAAATTAGTTGCAACTAGAAGTAGTGAGTTTACTATTTATGGATAAAGTGGTTGTAAGTGGACAAAGTAGTTAGAAGTGGGTTATCCATAAAAGGAGGAAGTTGGGTAAAGTAGTTAGAAGATAACCCCTAGAGGAAGCTACTTGGAGAGTATAAATAAGAGAGAAATGGTCTCTTATGAGGAGAAATTTTGAGCATATTGAATATCTATTATTTTATGAAATATTGATTGCAGGTACTCACTGATGCATATCAAGTTAAGCAAGTCTGAAGTAACAAAGGAGGGTTGACAACGGAAGTTTTGGAGCTTCATAAAAACCCTAGTTTCTAAAGTGTACGTGGGATGCAGTGGAGGAGGTTGCATACGTACGTGGGTTGCAGTGGATGAAGGAACATATATATGTAATATGTAGTGGAGAAGGTCATGTATAGGTGAAAAATGAATATTTTCGGAGGTCCTAAAAGGCTACCAACTATTAGTTTTTTAGTGAGCTATGGCTCATGTATTTATTTTAAATTTTCTATCAACAATTACTTGAACCATAACTACTACAACAATCAAGATCACAAGAAGAATATCCATGCACAAGTACACAAGAGGTATCTTGGGAAACCCTTCTCAACAAGGGAAGAAAACCCATCCAATCCTTTGTTATATTCCTCAAGAGAAAGACCTCACACACCATCACAAAAACTAGCACACAAGAGGGTGTTGCAATTATCATAATTTCAAACCTCAACATCTAAAATCATGAGATGACATAATTTTAAGTGTGTTTCCTCAATGGGGATTCACCTTTATTTATATAAGACTTGTCACATCAAATGATGTGTCTATTGGCAAAATATGGCCGGCCTCAATAACTCAAAATATAATTAATAATTTCCATATTAATTATCTTTTACATTAATTATTAATCACATTAAGGTGGGGCCGGCCTGTACCCTTTACATTACAATTAGGGTTACAGGAAGGTATGAATCTTGAACAATATAGCAAGGGATATTATACACCCACTAGTGCTCATCCATTAGGGACACATCCATATGGATGTCCATATCTCTGTCTCACTGCATTACACAGAAGAACCAATTCTTCACACGTTCACCTGTGCTCATCCACAGGCACGTCCACTCAACAGATCTTCTTTCCCTCTATCTCACATAGGAGAGTCATCTGGAGTTTCTCATCAACTTTGTTGCTCAGAGGAGGCTAATACATCATCTTCATTTATGTTCTCATGATGATGCACCCAACACTTTAGGATTTCACACGTTCACCTTGTGCTCAACCACATGCACGTCTAACTCAACAGATCACATTTTCCCATTGGAGAATCATCTGGAGTTCTTCTCAACTCTATGAATGAAGGAGGTCATCTCTACATTCCATCTATGTCTCAGATAGGAACCACGTACCCTTCTTAGGGGCTTTATCTTAGGTTTGTAAGATGGAGAAAGACTCACATAGCTGCAATGATCCACATCTCATAGGTTTGTAAGATGGAGAATGTCTCACATAGCTGCAATCATCAACACTCCCTCTCATCTAGGGAGGCATTATTCATCATGCCAAGTCTCACACGGATGTACTTTGAAATTTGTCTTGGCTAGAGTCATCAACAGTCCCTCTCAACTAGAGAGGCATTATTCACCAAGTTAATTTAGTGAAGGTGTCTGCAATCTGCTCATGTGTAGGAAGGTACTGCATGTGTACTATTTTCCTCTGCATCATATCTCTGACATAATGATATTTCATCTCATCATGTTTGGATCCATCAAGAAACACTAGGTTCTCAAAGAGATTTACACACGGCTCTTGGTTATCATCATATGATCCATCTCATGTTTAAGTAAATCTGTCAGAAGCTTGTGAATCCATATGGATTCTCACATTCGATGCTATAGACTCTGCTTCTGTGGTACTCAAGTCCACAGACTTTTGTTTCTTGTTACATCAAGAAATCATGGCAAACTTCATGATAAGACAACAACCGGATGTGCTCTTCAGGTCCACTGTACTCTCTTCTCAATATGCATCAACATATCCTACAATCGTTCACATTGGAGGCATATCTCAGGCCATATCCAACTTTGCCTCATATATATCTCAATACATGCCTTACTGCTATCCAGTGAGTTTGTCTCGGCTGACTCATGGATTTACTAAGTACATTCACTGAATATCATGAATTTGATTTGGTGTCAACCAGATGCATCAATGATCCAATCAGTTGTGGATCAATCTCATATGAATCATCATCATTCATTTTCTTCAAATCCATCATGGTGGTTTGGCATTCTGTCATACTGAACTTATTTAATATTCTCACTATATATTTTCCTTGACTCAAGAAAATCTCATTGATCCTCTGTCATACTTATTTTCCAAGAAGTAGTGCATCATACTCATATCCTTCATCTCAAAATCAGAAGTCAAAGCTTACTTGTATCCAATCAACAAGACTTTCTGAATAAGTTATCAAAACAAGATTCTCGTCACTAATACTGTAATAGTAGTTTTGGATCAACAATACTCTTTTTGCAAACCAAACTCATCAAGAATCCATCTATCTGATGTGGTTTCCAATTCTTGGATGATAGTACAGATGGAAGTGTATCGGATTATTAGATCAATATATCTCATCATAGTTTTACTTCCTCTGCTTATGAGAATCCTCTGACTATAAGTCTCATTTTATATTTTTCGATACTTCCATCGACTGCATGTCTTTCTGCCTCTTGCAGAGTTTGTCAAGCCCATCCATGTTTTTTATAGCCTACTACAAGGTTCCTAGGAATACCAACTGGAGAAACTGGATCAACATGTTAATGGCTATCTCCCTATGAACTGCTGAGGGGGGAGAAATTATTTGTCTTTTCCTTCTTCTCAAATAAATTTGACTCATTCTTGAGTCAAGTGACTCCTTCTAAAATATTGGAGTGACATCTACCTTTTTTGTTAACCTGCCTGGAACAAGAAAACAAACAAAAGGAAACAAGACAAGAATATCTCCTAGAGGATATTTATGAGTACATCTTCTAGAATCAAAACAATTTTAAGAATTGTTGTCACAGATACAACACCTACTTGTAATGTAGCATGATAATTAAAAAAAAAATCAAACCTAGGGTCTTTTACTTCCAGTGTGTTGTTCTTCTAAATGCACCAAGACTTCTCTGGGTCCATGATTTTCATCAGGGGTTTCTTCCTCCTGCAAATACCCTTATAACAATATATATATATATATATATATATATATATATATATATATAAGTTCATACCTGAGGGTGCTTATATGATTTCTCCAATGGCACTTGGCTCATTTCTCTCCTCTGGCATATTTATGAAGAAGGTAGTCACAGTGTCACCTTTTTTATTACCCACAATAGGTCTTCTTTTGAATCCTTGTCTTCTAGGAACTTGAAGTTGCTTATTTTCCATCATAATTTTGGTATTGCACATTGAATCCACTTTTCTTGTATTCCACATAAAGTGACTTGAAAATTGGTCCACATATGCTTTGGTAGCAACATAGACAGTGTAGAGAGGACTAGAATAAATTAGTGTGGTACCAGAACCAATGTTTACGATGACACTCTTCTTTCTTTTCAAAATTCCAGGAAGCACAATGTGGATTATTCTAGTAGTGTTCACTGCTATGAGATTCTTGAGAAGCCGTGAATCAACATTATGAAGTAATATGGAATAAGGGATAGCACACCCCAACATTGTTTATCAAAATTCCAACATCCAAGTCATTAATGACCTCATCTACTCTGCTCATATATTCTATCAGATATCCACTGAAATCCACCACAATACTTTTCACTTGGGTTCTGTATTTTGGCCTGTATTTCATTTATAAGGTCCTTAAGCTTGGAAGGATTTCTTCCAACCAAGATCAAGTTGATCCTGTGACTAGCTAACTGAATGGAAGATTGCCTCCCAATCCCATATGTTTATGCTATGTGCTAAATCTGAGGATCCCTTCCAAAATATCCAACCTAGTGAGGAAGCTTGTGTGACTACCGAATTATTGATCTCATTTCATGAAGAATAAGAAATGGAAGGAGAGACGATTTCTACATATTTTCGGTGTAGTCCCATAATGATTTGTTTTGTTTTATTTTAGCTATCTGTCATGCCACTAGATTTAGATATTTAACAAATTGCTTTTGCTGAGAATTTTACAATGTCTGGACTACTTAATACAGTCCTGTAGCTGAAATGTTGAGCCTCCCATAGATAGCGGCTACATTTTCTAGTAGGTTGAGTTTCCAAGGGACAAGTGGCAGCCTTTCCCTACTGTCTAGAAAACTTGAACAAGGTCGGTTTAGGCTTGCGGTCTTTTTAAGTAGGTTTACCACAAGTTTGACTAGATCCAACCCCATTTAATTTTATGCCACATGAACCTTCATGCCACAGGAAGCACTGGATCTGGTCCGCCTTCCTTATTTTTTTGTTGGGGTATTGTTGTGGTAGTATTAGAGGCCTGCGACTACCTTTAAATGGAAATCTCCACCCTTTTTTTTCATAACTGTAGGCTTTGGCCTCTTTCACGGAATTTTAGGGCTGCTTAGCGTTTCTCCTAGGCTCCATCCCTTTCTTTATGGTTGTAGACTTACACCTCTTCTTTTACACCTGGATGTTTCCCCTCTGGTATATTTTGGTGGAATCCCTAGAGGGAATCTCTATGCTGCATTCTCCTTTAAGAGAATAGCCTAAGGCTAGCTAAGAAATTTGGTAGAGATCCGACCCTATATTTTTCCACAGAAGGGAGAGGTTTGGCCTCAATTCTACCACATATTTTAAGGAGAAAAATCTGGCCCTTTTCTGCTAAGAAAAATCTGGCCCTTCTATGCTAGTAGCCTTAATATTCCATGACCTTCCTTTATCAATGTGCAATTGGTATTCTTAAGGACCTGTTCTGATACCATGTTAGTTTTTTAGTGAGCTATGGCTCATGTATTCCATTTAAATTTTCTGTCAACAATTACTTGAACCGTACTACTGCAACGATCAATATCAAAAGAAGAAGATACATGCACAAGCACACAAGAAGTATCCTGGTGTTAGCGCTCTGTAATTTTCCTAAGGCTGCGGAGGCAATCACAAAGGTAACCTCGAACCACTTGGAGTCTTGGATCTAGCCCTCCAAGACTCAGAGAGGGATCTCTCTTTTCATCTAACTTGGTTTGTATGGGATGGATTAGGCTAGCTATGAAAGTATGGGGTTTTTTATTTTTAAATGGTTAGTTTGGGACAGCAAGGAGGGCCATTGGGCAAATGGGGTCTGCGCTTAAATGTATGATTCACTCTCAGATCTAAACAAAACTCTTACACGGGGCAAGGTAGTGGAAGTGTTGGATCGAATTAAGTTTGAATGGTGTCGATTTGAGGAAGAACTAGGGGATGAAAAAGTGAGCAAATGAGCAGTTAAGAATTCATAAACTAAGATTTTTAGAGGAGAAACATAAATATTATCACAAGATTAGATGCAGATTATTTCACAATAAATTCTGCTCTATTACTTTCTTCTGATAATAAGAGTTGAAACAAATGAAAAGGTAACAGGAAAATACTTGACAGAGACAAGAAACACCACCAACACCTCCGCACAGGAATCCTATAAACAACATGTCCATCACTAATTGATCATTTAATAATTACAGGAAAAAAAGTTTTTTGGCCAAACACAGCCCACAGTCCAACAAGGAACCTCACAGGTCGAACCCCCTGTTTGTCTTTTACATGTGTATATATAAGAAAGATATCTCAGTCCTCTAACACTCGAGCTCATAACTATGCTTTCTAAAAAGAGAAAAGCAGTTACAAAAGTTTCGACACCTGTAGACTGTCTCAAAAACAAACAAAAATGCAAACCAAAAGGAAGGTTAAAATTGGTAACTGTTGCCTGAACATTTGGCATACTGGAGGTTGTTTAAAATTTGCTGGCGAATAGACTCTAATAGAATCAAAACAAATGAATGTAGAAGTCATTGAATTCTTGAGGTTGTTGGAGATTTGCTGCCAGTTGGAGGATCGGTGCTCTAACCACTGCCATGTGTTCCCTGTAAATGAATTCCCTGTCTGCCATAAAAGACGGACTGATTTTCTGTGAAAAAGGGGTCCAAACAGACGTGGTTTTATCTTCAACGCCGACACCTAGGAAAAAAATGAAAGAGGTTATTGTATATGGGCATTTTATGGCCAAAAACCTCCTTCGTTTTTTCCAAATTCTCCCCCAGCTGGCCGTAACAGCTCCCGCAAAATTAGGATTGTAACAGAAAAGAAGAAATCTGGAAAAAAGGGCCTCGAAGATGGCTTCGATTCTCCCTTCTCGTAGATTCGTTGAAAAACATGAGAGAGGTTTTTGTTATTCAACCCATTTTGAGAAAAAACCTCTCTCATATTTTTAAAATCCGTCTTCATTTTCCCACAATACATTTTGAAAGAAGACATGGTGAAATAGGAAAAAAATGGCAAAAATATGAAAAAGCGATTTGTTTCCGTGAAGGTGGTATTCTGGACCCCCCCTGAGGTGGTAAGCGGTTTTGGGGAGGGGGGGGGCACTGGAATAGGATCATGACATGTGGATGTGGGGTGGTATTTAAAAACCATTATTCCCGACCCCCCCTCTCGTTAAAGTCCGGATGGTGAGGGGGTGTCCGGAATTTTTAAGGGCCGTTTGATTAAATGCTTGGTATGAATGGAGGGGCATGAGGCATGGAGGTGCGTGGGGGTCGATGTGTGCGGGAGTGAGGTATGAGGGTGGGGTAGACTTAGGATAGTGTAGGATTGTTTGTTTTTAATTTTTAGTTTTTTATTATATGATTTGTTACGTGTTTTTTTTTATGTTTTGTTTTTTGTTTTATTTGTTTTGTTTTAATATTTTGTATTTAATATTTTATGTTTTATTATATTTTATTTTTATGTTTAATTTTTATATGTTTTTGTTTTTTATGTATTTTGTTTTATATAATTTGTTTTTATATTATTTAATGTTTTAATATTAAATTTTAATTAATTAAATTCTAACCTAACTACTAACTTAGATTTTTTAACTTAATTAATAATTAATTAATTATTAACTAGTTATTTATTAATTAGTTTAACCTATCCTAACTATACTAACATTACTTATTTAATCTAACTAAATTTATTGTTATTTTTGTTCATCCTACGTCTGATTATTCATGGATGGGTGATGGGCGAGAGTAGTCAATGGGGCAACAAGACAAGGGAGTGAGGGCGCAACATGGATGAAGGATGCAGCAGGGTGATGGGGGATCAAGCGAAAAGAATGGAGGGAAGAAAATGGGATCAACCGAGCCAGACTTCGTCATCACGAGAGAAATGCCAAATCAACAGTCAAAGAATCAAGTTGCCTATAATTATAGGACCCCAACACCTGGGAAACCCTTCTCAACAAGGGAAGAAAACCCAACCAATCCTTTTCTATATTCCTCAAAAGAAAGACCTCCCACACCATCACCAAAACTAGCACACAAGAGGGTGTTGCAATTCTCATAATTTCATACCTCAACATATGAAATCATGAGATGACATAATGTTAAGTGTGTTTCCTCAATGGGGATTCGCCTTTATTTATATAAGACTTGTCACATCAAATGATGTGTCTATTGGCACAATAGGGCCGACCTCAATAACTCAAAATATTATTAAGAATTTCCATATTAATTATCTTTTACATTAATTATTAATCACATTAAGGTGGGGTTGACCTGTACCCTTTATATTACAATTAAGGTTATAGGCAGGTCTAACTCTTGAACAATATAGCAATGTTGGAAATATAACTGAGAGAGGGGGGGGTGAATCAGTTATGTATATAAGCTTGAAAATTTTCCTGTTATTTTCTGATTCTTTCTAGATTATTATTTAATGTGTTGCTAATAACTTAACATGCATAGATATACAGTATTTGATTGATCACACAGAATATACATAGACAACTGATTTTCATGAGGAAACCCATAAGGGTGAAAACCTCTTCTTCTTAGGATGTCAATCAAGCCCCAACTTTCATGTACATCACAGTCTTTGAGATCCAACCCAAATATGAGGCTACAACCTCTGATAGCAAGCTACAACTTGTAGAGAGAACCAACTCTCAGATTTCTCTAGCACCAACTAGATGGAAGCGCCAACTCCTAGGTTTCTCTAGCACCCACTAGATGGAAGCACCAACTCCCAAAAAATATTCTAGCACCAAATAGAATTTAGAGCACTACAATCCTCCCTAGCACCACCCTACCACCCTAACTAAATCTTACAAAACTTTACTTACTTTCTCTGTCTCTGATATGGTCTATTACAGCTCCATGTCTTCTCTGGCTCTTGCAGCTTCTATACTCTATTCTGCTTCTATACTCTGCTCTTTCTCCTGCTGCTCACTTCAATTCCTCTATTCATCTTGTCTTCTTCCCTTATACTTTGTGATGTATCTGCATGCTATATGCTACATGTTTGATCTCCAGTTCAGGTCCTGTACACTGTCACATTCTACCCACATGCATAACTATCATAAAAAGAACCTTACTCCTCTCTTTTCTGCATCCTTTTATCATGCCAAGTCCTCTGTGAGATAATCCACCCAACTCTTCATCTTCTTTGGCATTTATTCTGAGTTTGTTCGTCATCAGTGGCTTATCCTGAGATTATCTGCCTTCTCTAGTAGTGTGACCTTTCGTCTTCTCTGTCACAGTTGAGCTTATCCTCTCTGTTACAGTTATAGTCTTTGACACTCTTTCATCTATCAATTGTCTCTATGATGAGTCTTCATTCTGCTGGCAGTTATATTGAGACTCTTCAACTCCTCTGGAGATCACCCTGAGTCTCTTCGAATTATCTAGAAGATACCATCAGTTTATTCTAGCAGTTACAGAGAGAACCTCCGCGTGTTCATCCCTTTGGTGACTTTTCCCTTCCTAAGAAAACTTCACAGTGGATGCTAGCTTCTCTTTCTAAGCCCCTTCCTTTCACATGACCACCGAAAGTGAGCACTCATCAACCAAGATGACTCTTCGCGACTTCACATTTCAGATTTTCTATTGCAAGTCACTCTGACTCTCCCAAATCCCAATTTCCGAAGAACAGCCTAGCACTGCTAGCTCTGTTCCCTTTATCCTCCGACGATGTGACCTCCGGCTCTGACCCATAGCTTAATATCCTTGGCACTTCTTGACTTCATGTATCAGGTAATTTGTTGTGATTTGCCTCGATTCTCCCAACTCGCGATATCTGACGTGGAACCTAGCGACATGTTATCTCCTCCCTTAACCTTCGCTGATGTGACCATGACTGTGACCATAGGCCTAAATTTTGAGCGCTTCGTGACTTCGCACATCAGATATTCAGATGTGAGTTGCCTCTATTCTCCCAACTCACGAAATTCAAAGTGGAGCCTAGCGACGTGCTAGATCCTCCCTTAACCTTTGCTAATGTGACAATGGTTGTGACTGCAAGCCTAACTTCTGAATCTATTCTTTCCAGATCAACGGTCAAGATCTCTCTGTGATCCAAAGGTCGAGATCTTATCTTCGCGTTTTGTGACTACATGCTTCGCGATGTCAAAATTTGGCTCACCTCCCTTCTTTCGATTCCAGAAATCACGCATGCATCAGATCAATGACCCACAATCCTTCCTTGATCAATAGTTGTGATCATCTTATGCATTTCAGGATTTTGCATTTTGTGACATCGAAAATCAACTCGTGCCTTTCTTCCAAGACCTGAACCCCGAATCTCCGCTTACCAGATCAACGGTCCAGATCTTCTTCCCGCCAATGGTTGTGATCTCCTTCGCGAACTCGGACTTCATAGAGTCAATGCTCTCCTGTGTACTTCTTTGCTTATCCTATCCTTCCACTTCAAAATGATCCAATGGTTGTCAGGTATTCATCCTGAGCTTACGCTTCCTCCTAACTTGGAAGAATTTCTAAGTGTCAAAGGCCTCGACCTTTGATCCTTTTACGAGTCCTGATGACTTTGGGTCTCATCTGCATTTTTGAAAATGCTATCTCTCCTGATCTTTGGAAATGAAGTTAACCTTGGCCCTGGCGCACACTTGTGCTCTGTGTGCAACTCTGCGCTATTCCTCATGAGCTTGATTCCTTCTGCAAACTCACGGATTCTAAGGAATCCTGCATATGCTCCTTGTTTCCTTCATGATAACCTCTGGCTATTTGGAAACTCCAACTCTCTTCCCCTTGCTCATCCCCCTGAGCTTGTAGACAACAATTTCTCATGGTCTTTTCATTCCCGATGTTATCATTGTTTCTTTCCTGTTTTCCATTATTGCCGCCAACATTCCATCGTCGTTGTTTTTCGTGCCATCAATGAAAAGCACACTCTGTCTGTAAGCATGCCAACAAGCAAGGGATCTTATGCACCCACTAGTTCTCATCCACTAGGGGCACATCCATAGGGATGTCCATATCTCTAGCTCATTACATTACACAGAAGAACCAGTTCTTTGCGCATACACCTATGCTCATCCACAAGCACGTCCACTCAACAGATCTTCTTTCCCTCTGCCTCACATAGGAGAATCATCTGGATTTTCTCATCAAATCTGTTTCTCAGAGGAGGCTAATACATCATCTTCATTTTTGTTCTCATAACAATGCACCCAACACTTTGGGATTTCACACGTTCACCTTGTGCTCAACCACATGCATGTTTAACTAAAAAAATAGCCTTTTCCCACTAGAGAATCATCTAGAGTTATTCTCAAATCTATGAATGGATGAGGTTATCTCTACATTCCAGCTCTGTCTCATATAGGAACCACGTACCCTTCTTAGGGGATTTCTCTCAGGTTTGTAAGTTGGAGAAAGACTCACATAGCTGCAATGATCCACATCTCATAGGTTTTTAAGCTGGATAATGTCTCACATAGCTGCAATCATCAACACCAACTAGGTATGTCTTTGACATCAAGTTTTCTCTAAGTTTATTCTCTCATACAAGTCTTTGTTGTTTTTTTATAACAACAAATGTTCAGGAACTTTATTGTTGTTTTGTTAAGGTTATGTAACCTTTTAAGGTGCTCTAGCATGTAGTTTTAGTATCCAATAGGTTATTACATGCATTCCTTAAATATGCAACACACCTCTAGATCTTTACAACTGAAATAATGTTGTTCTAAACTCTAGCATACATGAAAATGGAAACAAAGGTTTTTCATCAACACGACCCTCAAACCCCCCCCCCCCGAGAAAACTAGTTTGGAATATAAGTCTATATATATATGTGTGTGTGTGTGTGTGTGTGTGATGTAAATAATGTGAGATACAACAAGTACATGAAACAAAAGAACCTGATACAATGGAAACCCCTCCCAAGTTGCTATACAAGTCCTAGAAAGTAAATGCGCCCAAGCATGGTGTGCCCTTCTCCCTTGTTTCCCAATCCCACTGAAAGCTTGTGCCCTTGTTGCTTAAATATCTGATGAAGAAACCCTTACACACAATTCTGACCTTATGTGTTACCTCTCCAACAAAACACTCCTCAAGGAAATCTAACAAGTGAAATTCCTCTCTGTTATAAGTGCACCCTCCTCCTATAGTGCGCCCTCCTCCAAGCAAGCATCAACACCACAAAAAAATGGAATCAAAATCCTCCTAGAGCCCTCCATGGAAGGAAGAACCCTTGAAACCATCATCCAATTATTTCATCATCATCTCCATTGCTCTCCTCTTCCTCTCCAAGTGAACATAAGAGTGAATGAGCCTCTCTTGGACCTATGTGCTCATCTTGAACCTCCATAAGGAAACCTAAGACATGGATGGTTGATATCTCTCCATCCCATCTCTAATGAAAGTTTGAGATCATCCCACAATAATATCACTCACAAAACCACTTTGGGTTAAGTTCCCTAAGTTCACTTTATGTCTCCTAATTCACCCACAAAGTGAATTAATAGTCACTTTAGGCTAAAATGACCAAATTTCACTTTTGACTTAAATCTCTCGAGTCAAAGTGAAATTAGACATAAAGTATAAGGTACATAGTACCAAAGTATTTCCCACTTGTGGTTAGAGACTCAAAACCACAAGGGGGACACTTCCCAAGGTACACAAATCTCAACACTCCCTCTTACCGAGTAAATTGTTTCTCACCAAGCCCATCTTGTCTCTGAAGTAAACATGTTTTTCCCTTGGTAGGGCCTTAGTGAGAATATCTGCAATTTGCTCGTCAGTCGGTATATAATGTAACTATACTAACCCTCTCTAAACCCAATCTCGGATGAAGTGGTATCTGATCTCTATATTCTTCGACCAATCATGGAAAACTAGATTCTCAGAGAGTTTGATGCAACTCTGATTATTGCAGTGAATGATGGTCAAAGGAAACTCCTGACCAAATAATCCTACCAGCATCTTACGAAGCCAAATGGCCTCGTAACTGGCCTGAGTCACCTCCATATACTCTGCCTCAGTGGAACTCAAAGAAATTGACTTATGTTTTCAGTTGTACCAGGAAAAAAGTCATCACCCCAACCCAAAACAACACCTTGAGGTGTTATTCTTGTCAGTAGCACATCCTACCTAGTCTGAGTCTAGGTAGCCAAACAAACTAAATCCATCACCTCTGATATAATCCAGGACATAATCAAATGACCCTGCAACGTACCTCAACACATGTTTAGCCCCAATCCAGTGAACACTCCTCAGATCTACCATATGTTGGCTGAGAGTGTTCACAGAAAAACAAATATATGGTCAAGTTTTGACCAGATACATCAATGAATCGATCAATTGTCTATAAACTGTAGCATCCACCAACTGGGAATCTGAAGCACTAAGCTTCTTCCAGTTGGTGACCATGGGAGTAGATATAGGACTGTATTTCTCGATTTGAAACCTTCTCAAAATATCTGCACCATACTTCCCCTGTCTGAGGAAAATGTGACCCTCCTCCTACAATACCTCCATGCCCAGAAAATAGTGCATCAACCCGATGTCACTCATCTCAAACTCTGATGCAAGTCCCAACTTTCACTCTGAGAGACTCTGCACCTATGATGAAAAAGTCATCCACATACAAAATGAGAATGAGCGTGTCCTCACCTCTAATGATGTAATAAAGGTTAGGATCAACATCGCTCTTCTCAAAACCCATGTGAAGAAAGTATGTATCAATGTGTGAATACCAAGCTCTGGGATCTTTCTTCAGACCATATATTTCCTTTCTCAAAAGTCACACATGAGACTCTCTCTCACTCACCTCGAACCCCTGTGGCCACTCAATGTACACCTCCTCCTCTATAAAGCCATTGAGAAATGTGGTATTTGCATCCATCCGATATATCCTCCAACCCATCTCTGTCACTATGGAAATAATACTCCTAATCGAGGTGTATCTTTCAACTGGGGAAAATGTCTCATCCTAATTGACTCCCTCTACCTGAGAGAATCCTCGCATCACAAAATGGGCCTTGTGTTTCTCTATGCTGCCATCTGCAACATACTTGGTTTTGTACAACCATCTGGATGTCATAACCGACTTCCCCATTTGCCTAAGAACCACCTTCCAAACATCATTGCGCATAATAGATTCATATTCCTCCAGCATGGCCTCTCACCAAACATGTTGGTCAATGATCAGAATCTGGACCAGGGGTCAAAATTTAGCCCAAAAATGAAAGTGTTCAGAATTTCTTCAAAATGAATGGGTGCATAGACCTCATCATCATGAACCCAACGCACTTCAAACGAGGTCAAATGGACATCGGATGAGAGAGATATCACATTCTGTTCGATTTGTCAAACAGACAAAAACAAATGCTGATTGTATAGTCCATATAGTCTGTACAAGTGATGATGTGGCATGATTGTATAGCTGACATGGCATGAGCATACACTGACATGGAAAGTGTTGATTGGATAGTTGAGTGGTAGATGTGGGTGAATCATGATTCGACATGTGGCATGTGAATTGACCAATAGAGTGGTGCCACGTGGCCCAGACGTGGACTGCCACATGGCACTGTCTTGTGGTTTGATAAAATTTTATGGAGTCCGTGGGGATCGAACCCCGGACCTACTCTATGGTCCAAAAATTTTGCAAAGGTCATCCAACCAGTGTGCCTTACGGTGATCCTTGTTATAGACATGTTTTTATATTTATTTAAAATGGCATGTTGTATAGTTTAGGCGCGTTTGGGCTGGGGCTTAGCCCCAACCTTCGGGCATATGCGCATATCCATATGACCCTTGCCACATGTTTTGCATGGGAGTCACAAAAAACCATGCAAATGGTTATAAAACCACGTGCCCACCACATGTCACACCCAGGTTCAACCTTGGAATGAGGGCCTATTTTTGCGCTGGGATGTGGCCACATGGCCCCCATGCGCCCAACACCTCCGACTTTGGGGGCCCTAATTCCGTTAATGGTGTGAAAACTTGGAATGTTTTGTAGGCATGTGCACGTGTGCTAGGTTTAGGCACGGGAAATGCCCAGAAGCCAGGTTACTCACACAGGAGGTGCAAATTGGCAAACCAGAGACAACAAGCTTGAAGGAGGAAAATGGCAAGGGGGCTAACTTCTTCATTGTTTGGCCAAATGAGGTGCTGAAAAAGCCCAGCTAGGGGTTTTTGGATGTTTGGAATCCATTGGCACAGTTTTCAAAGCCATTTGGAGACTTATTTCGTAGGTTTTTCTACCTTGAAGTTTCAGGAGCTCTAGGGAGCTTAGGGCCACCATTGATGGAGGTCATGCTCAGATGAGCCCAAGTCTATTTTCTGTGACTGAATAGTCATTTTTGACTAATTGTTATGATCTGAACACATTGGTATAGGTTTTATAGGCATTTGAGGAATTTTACAAGTGTTTTTTCCACAAGGAATCTTAGGGAAGCTCAAGGCCACATGTAGAAGAGGTCATTCCCAGATGAGCCATGGTCCATTTTCAGAGTTCTATTAGTCATTTTGGGGGTTTTTATGTATTCTGAACCCAATGGTATAGTCAGTAAATCCATTGGAGTTGAGAAGTATATTGTAAAAGAATCTTTGAAAAACTAATCCCAGAGAGCCTAGTCCATTGATCGAGGCTCAAGGAGATGTAGCCCAGTTGGGGGTGAACTACTTTATCATGTTGTTCTTGTTGTGAGTGTTTGATGGTTATTACTTGCTGCAACTTATATTTTTTGTTGTATTTATTTAAACAACATATTTAACCTTACAAACACCTCACACATAAACATTTAAAAGAAGCATAAACTTTACACATAAAACCTCTTGCACAACTAAGACATTGAGCAAGGTCCCGAAGTTTATTTTAATGGAGTAGAGGGTGCTTGCATAGCATAACAAGTCAGCCCCATATTTTCAGATCAGGTGGTATCAGAGCATATTTTTTCTCATGTGATTGCCATTGATAGCTAGAGTTTTAGTTGTTGGTATTATTGTGCAAGTTTTGTGTTGAAGTTTGATATATTGCAAAGATGGAGGAAGCTTCAAATAGTAAGAGTTCTCATACATATTCATTAGCCAATTTCTTTGACAAAGAGATGTTGGAGGAGTTTCTAACCATGAGAGATGTGGTGCAAGAGATGTGGGAAGATAGAAAGGAGATCATTTTCCTTCAAGAGCAGTTGATGGCCATGAAGGAGGAGAAGCACCAACTTCTTGAAAAGTTGCATGAGATGGAGACTCAACTCCATGAGGCAAAGGAAACCCTTACTAATTACATGCATGAACATGGGGTATGTAATGCTATTTTTTCTTCAAATTCCTCTCAAGATGAATGCTTTGGTGTTTTTGAGAATCACACTAGAGGAATAGGGTCCAAGTTATTGTTAAAAATGGGCTATGAAGGTAGAGGGTTAGGAAAGCATGCACGAGGCATTGTTGAGCCTATTGTTGTTGAGGAGAGGCCCAAGTATAGGGATCTTGGATATGAACAGAAAGATGGAGCATATTCCAAAGTTGAGGAGATAAGGGGAACAGTTCCAAGAACAACTTTTGTTGCAAGTTCAATCCCTCAAGCATGCAAAGTTTGTGTTCAAGATGAATGCAAATGTGTGAAACAAGAGAGTTGTGACAACAATGAAGACAAGAAAATTTTTGTTGGTATTCAAAAGAGAGCTAGTAACTCTTCAAATTCACCTCCTCAAGAAGGCGATAAAGGTGAATGTTCAAGAACTTTTGTTGCAAGTTCAATCCCTCAAGCATGCAAAGTATGTGTTCAAGATGAATGAAAATGTGTGAAACAAAAGATTTGTGACAGCCATGAGGACAAGAACACTGTTGTTGGTCTTCAAAAGAGAGCTAGTAACTCTTGAAATTCACCTCCTCAAGAAGGCGATAAATGTGAATGTTCAAGGTATATTTCTGCCTATCATTCAGTTTCTTTTGATTATGTTACGCATGGTAAATTTGCATGTAAAAATGGCATAAAACTTCCATGTACATATTGTGGTTTAGATAACCATCATGTTTCAAGATGTTGGAAAAGATTGATCACATTCAGGAAACTTTCCAAGCAAAGGCAACTTGAAAAGAAGATGCAAAATATTTGCACTCACTGCCAGAAGAGAGGTCATCTCATTGACCAATGTTGGACATTGCATCCAACCACTCATCCACATCACAAGAGGCAGATGGATAAAGAGATTGTAAAGAATGGAAGAGGAGATTCCATCATTGATGTGAGTCAAGATGATTCACAAGAAGAGGATTTTCAGCAGAAAAAGTCACCATTGAATTGGCTTGGTAAGAAATGGTTAGATTTATTGAACAAATAAGGCTTTCATATTTCTATTTGTAGATGCACATTTCAGCCTTATGTATGCATTTATGTAGAAATTTTGACAAGTTGCAGCAGTTTATCATAACTTGTATGATGCAAGTTTGCATGTGAATGCAATTCATTTGAAGGCATTCTTGTTGTTGCACAACTTCGCCAGGAGGATGTAAAAGAGGGGTATGACACTCACTTATTGCAGCCATATAGTTTTCATTTATAGCTCTTATGTACCCACATGTTTTTGGGTTTATGTACTTATGTTTGTACTTGAAGGAGAGTTGAAGAGCTATGCACATGCATGTGATTTTGTATGTGTAAACAATGAACTTGATGATAGTTTCACTATGAGTGACTCACGAATGTAACATTGTTGTGTATCATGAATGTCGACTTGTCATTGGGAATGTTGATATGTTTCAAATGAGTCTCGACTTGTGTCGATGTTGTCTTGATGAATATGTTGCGTCGATCATGTTTTTCGACTTATGTTTAGTCGATGGTGTTTGTCGGCTTGTAAGTTGATATTGAGTACACCAAGATGCAGGAAAATGCCATGTACTTTGATGAAGTACAAGATGTAATAGTTTTTGCTTGAAGAGCAAAAAGACTTTGTTGGCATCCTTTTCAGTCGTGTATAAAGTTTGTTTTCAAGATTGATGGTTTTTCTTGGTTTGTGAAAAGATGTCGCGGGAAATGTTTTTTGCAGCCATTGTAGAGAGAATTGTGTTGATGCCAAAGAGTTCACAAGAGGGACTTGATTCTTAGTGGGAATGTTGTCAGTCTTCCAAGCATAAAGAGAACAGTGGGTCAGCAACAGCCAGAGAACAGTGGTTGAGGGACATAGCTAGTTGCAGTGCAAGGCATGTCAAGGTACCCAGGTGATTGCCAAAAATACTTTTCAAGTAGAATCAGTTGATAGAACTTGGAAGCATAAGAGTATTAAAGTTCAGGCAGATAATCATCAGCTTTTGTGGGTCCAAAATCTTTTCAGTGGGAAGATGTGATCAGAATCTGGACCAGGGGTCAAAATTTAGCCCAAAAATGAAAGTGTTCATAATTTCTTCAAAACAAATGGTTGCGTAGGCCTCATCATCACGAACCCAATGCACTTCGAACGGGGTCAAACGGACATCGGATGAGAGAGATGTCACGTTCTGTTCGATTTATCAAACAGTAAAAAAACAATGTTGACAGTACAGTCTGTACAGGTGATGATGTGGCACGACCATAAAGATGATGTGGCGTGACCATACGCTGATGTGGAAGTTGATGATATGGCAAGTGTTGATTGGACAGTCGAGTGGAAGATGTGGGCAAATCATGATTCGACACGTGGCATGTGAATTGACCAATATAGTGGTGCCACGTGGCACTGTCTTGTTGTTTGATAAAATTTTATGGAGTCCGTGGGGATCAAACTCCAGACCTCCTCTATGGTCCAATGCTTTAGCAAAGGCCACCCAAATGATGTGCCTTATGGTGTTCCTTGGTATAGACATGTTTTTTTAGTTATTTAAAATGGCATGTTGTATAGTTTGGGCACATTTGGGTTGGGGCTTAGCCCCAGCCCTCGGGTATATGCGCATATCCATATGACCCTTGCAACATGTTTTGTGTAAGAGTCACAAAAAACCATGCAAACAGTTATAAAACCATGCGCCCACCACATGTCATGCCCAGGTTCAACCTTGGAACGAGGGCCTATTTTTGCACTGGGACGTGGCCACATGGCCCCCATGCGCCCAACACCTTCGACTTTGGGGGCCTTAATTCTATTAACGGTATGAAAATTTGGCACGTTTTACGAGAATGCACACATGTGCTGGGTTTAGGCATGGGAAACACCCAGAAGCCAGGTTACTCACACAGGATGTGCAAATTGGCGAACCAGAGACAACAAGCTTGAAGGAGGAAAATGGCAGGAGGCCTAACTTCTTCATTTTTTGGCCAAATGAGGTGCCGAAAAAGACCATCTAGGGGTTTTTAGATGTTTTGAATCCATTGGAACAGTTTTCAAATCCATTTGGAGACTTCTTTTTTAGGTGTTTCTACCTTGAAGTTTCAGGAGCTCTAGGGAGCTTAGGGCCACCATTGATGGAGGTCATGCTCAAATGAGCCCAAGTCTATTTTATGTGACTGAATAGTCATTTTTGACTAATTGTTATGCTATGAACACATTGGGACAGGTTTCAAAGGAATTTGAGGATTGTTATCCCCATTTTCTAGGGATAACTAGGAGATCATGTCTCGAGGCCCACAGGTCCTAGACATGGAGTACCGAGAGCAAGATTGACCTGAGCATGGCCCTGGAGGGCCCATCCTTCTTCTTCTTCACCAGATTTGTCCTATCAGCAGCAGCAACATCCATCACCATCAGATTGGACTTGCATCAGAGAAGACTCTTGCTCCATGAGGTAATTGGTCCAGGTATCATGGTATGTGTCATTTTTTATCATTATAACTTTCTTATATATGCATCAGGTTCCTTACATTTCTAATAACTGCTTGGATCTTACACTAGCCCCCTTGACCATTCTTGGGGGGATTAACAGGGTGCCCTAGAAAGATTGTATCCATGGGTTTTGGTTAGCCACCAGGGGGGATTTGAAGAGCCATCATCCGCTCCCGCCATACTATCACTTTACATCTTCTCTCCCATACATCCATCCCATTCCCCTAGTCCAGGAATTAAGATGACCTACTTGAGGGGTTACATTTCGTCGTGTGGGAAGAAGGGGCTAAAGGCCCAGGGGGTAAAAGTAGCTGGTAAAAGATAAAATCCATAGGAAATAAACCTAGAGATGCTTCGCCCAGGGATCCCCGAGAAGGCAATAAAAGGCCTCTCGATAAGAAACAAAAGGGACCCGAAGAAAAATAAAAAAACAAGACCTAACCAAGAGGATGGGAGGTCTCATCATGAGCTAGCCCATTATGTTCATAGGTATCTAGTAGTATGACATTTCCATTATCTGGTCACCACGCCAGGGCAATGACCTTTGGTTACATGGCCAAGGGAAAGGGGGCCTCATCACGAGCCAGCCTTATCATTTCTGTGAAAATACTAGTGGGTAACACTGTCAGCTCTGGTCACCACACCAAGGCAGTGTCCTCTGGTCAGACCTTGAAGTAAAAAGAAAGAAAAAGAAATAAATAAAGAATAAATGCTATAAAGGGGTTTGGAAAAAGTGCATCCATGATGGGTAAAACTCACCTCCTACAAAGGCACCCACGGACAATACCTACCCCTGGTCTTCTCTATGACTGGACATCCTTAGACCATATCACTTCATGAACATGGATTGAATAATCTTCCGTGGAAACTTTCCTCTTCTTATGGATACTAGCCCAATAAACACATATTTCATTAAATTTGGAAATATTCAGTGGATCTAGAATTTAGAACTTTAGCTAGATTGAATTTTTTCAAAATAAGGAATTAAAAATTGCTTAAATTTCTTAATTCACTAGTTTGAATGTATATATTCATCAATTT
>ML817039.1:173891-185108 GCA_009831015.1 Picea engelmannii | reverse complement strand
CAGCTTGATTAGGGTTTTAATTTGACAATTTAATGTAAAACAATATGATTTAGTATTTTGGCCTTGTCGGCCTTTTACATGACCTAAAATGTAAATTTAGGTCATGATACTATATAAATGAAGGATTTTCACCTTCATTTTTTTCATCATCTCACACTCACTCGTAGTGAGGTCTGAAATTTGCGCCCTCTCTTGGGTTATTGGCTGATTTAGTGAGGCGCACTTGGTGAAGGAAGATTTTCTTGGCATAATTTGGCATTTCTCTTAATGGAAGGTGTTACAACTAGGGTTTGCAATGCTTTTTTTCTTGGTGATATGTAAGTATTTTTTTGCAAAACTTCTTGATTGAATGGTTGCATTACTTATTTCTTACATATGTTTATAATTTTGCTGAATAAACCTTAGGTGACAAGCACACAAGTAGGTCCTTGTCTCATGTCCCCATTGAGAGAATTTTCAGCCATTGATTGAAGAAGGAGAGGCCCTAGCCGTTGCTACACTCTCATTCTCTCTTCATTTTTGCTAGTCATACCTTTTATACGCTGAGAAGAGGGAGACGCCCTAAAGCCTAGGCTTTCTATACTTTGGGCCAATTTTTTTAGGGTTTGTTGGTAGAGCCTTGTTGTAGCAACACTTTGCTTCATCAAACCGTCTTGTCTTGGTTTTATGCTTCATCTTCAGCTAGCCGTGATTGCCATTGAGTTAAGGAAGGAGGAGAGAGTTAAGGAAGGACGAGAGAGCACCGAGGCCTAGTTCTCCTACACCAAGGTGAGCCTCTCTCCCCTAGGGTTTTGACTTTGAGGCCTTTCTTTAGCAACACCTCAAAGCTTCTCCCTCTAGTCCTTAGCCGTTTTTACCTTTGCCTCCTTTAGCTCTTGCGTCCTTCACTATTTGACTCCATTAACCCTAAGGCACTAATCTAAAGACCTATTGCTTTGAAGTGAACCTGATCACAACAACTTTCAAAACCTTGAATTAAACCCTAACTACTAACCCTAGCCTAGGAACTAACCTATTAACCTATTGCTGCCGTCATCTTAAGCTATAATATCATTGGTGCAGCAAAACGTTTTTCTTTATAAGAAATTGAACGGTGATTAAAGGCATTAATTGAATAAAGTGTTAATTTGTTGCATTGAATGCCATATTGTTTCAGCATTTATTGAAGAAGTGACTAAATTTTCATTTGCTATTTATAAACATTGACTTCGTCAATATTTATTATCAAATTGCTTATAAGTGTATCAGATAGTCATTGATTTATATGAAGTGCTAACCCATTAATCAAAGCTTGCATATATCAGATTATTGTTGCTTTGTCTCAGGCAGGTGTATCTCTTTGGGGGTTTTACTTTATTATTGGTTGTTTAGCCGGACTATTTGCTCGGTGGTGACTTGTGAGGGGGGAAATTATCCTTGTCTTATAACCCTTTGCCTTCTCAAAACCTCAGGTCACCGAGGACGTCTCCCCTGGGCCTTACCACCCTAAACAGAAAGAACTATCCCATTGTGGTGACATTGGGTGGGATTGGTTCCTGTTACGCCAGTTTGACTCTTCAACCTTTAGTCTTTTATCCTTGCTACAAACTATGCGATAACAGTAACTAGGCACCCAAACTGATAAAACTTTCACCATAAAAAAGGGTGACTTGTGGAAGCTACAGGGAGTGTAAGTCGGGGATGGCTTCACGGCACTAAGTGTCCTCCCTACTTGAGCACCCAAGCATTTTGGATTGACCTTTGGAGCTAAGGGGGGACCTTGCTTGTCCTCCTTCTTGAGCACCCAGCAATTCTTTTGGTCAAAGTGGTAAGAGTTTAGGAATAGACACATAGTCTAGGCTTGCATCTTCAAACCTTAATCCCCCTAACTAAAGAGAGACTTTAAAATTCTTCTAAAATCAACCTACAACACTTTCACAACTTGTGTGCTTTCATTTTCAGTTATCTCTTAATCAAGTTATGTGAGTTTACTTTCTAAGCCATCTCATCTAAAGTTGCGCATTCTCTCTCTTGGGGCATTTTGCTTTCCAAGTTTTCAAGTTATTTTTCATTTGTGAATATCTCATGCTATAATCTTTCATTGTATATTGGTTTAATTCTCTTGTATGTGTATAATCACTTAATTTGTTTAGTTCATTGTATATCTATTTCATTTCATTCAATAATTGTCTTAAGTGTAAAGTTATATTCTTTATTTATTGTGATTAGTTCATTTAATTGTATATTTGTTGTATAAT
This sequence comes from Picea engelmannii, assembly GCA_009831015.1. Taxonomy (NCBI): domain Eukaryota; kingdom Viridiplantae; phylum Streptophyta; class Pinopsida; order Pinales; family Pinaceae; genus Picea; species Picea engelmannii. Next base: position 182,871 of record ML817039.1, on the reverse strand, counting down.
CTTATTGACTCCATTTACCCTTCTTCAGGCAATAGTCTTAATTGAGTTTGTAGGTAAAGAAGTTTGCTTGTCATTAAACTTTTGCATTGCATTGATTGATTGTCATTAGGTTAGGTCTCCCTAACTTAACAATTAAAATTAACTCCTAGATCACTTAATCAACTTAACATAGTTAAATAGGGTCTACCCTCCTTGGCTTCCCTAGAAGTGAGCCTAGACGGAAGAAGTCCAAATCGAAGTGACAGTGGGTTTGGGCTTAGACTTGTGCCTCCAAGGACACACCAAGTGGGTTGGAGACTTCTCCACGTTAGTAGGTGTGTATAAGGACAACAACAGAGGGTTTTGAGGGATTTGTTAGATGATTTATTGTATTTGCCCATGGTTTTGACTAGGCTAATGGTTTTGAGCTCATGGTATTGAGCTAGCACACTGTATTGTATTGTATTGTATTTGAGGAGGCTCTTCACCATTAAAAGGAAGAGTCCTCCTCCATTTCAAATCATTGGAGATTAATGAGAAAATTTGTTTGAGGAGTTCTTTGTGTATCTATTCTTTTCTTGAGTAAATGCTAGTATTTTCCAAGGGTTAGATAAGCACTTTTCAGGGTTCGTTGGAAGACAAAGGCTACTACAAGGCCAAAGAAGGGTGAAACGCTCCACTTAGAAGGGTTCTCAAAGTAAGATCTTCTAACCTTCCCCCTTTGATCATTGAAGTCATTGTTCATTACATTAAGGTAGGACATCCAGACTCCACAGTCCTAGGGCTTTGTCCTTTTGCTTGGCTAACCTTTGAGTTCACCTTGCTAGTACCAGGAGAGGCTTCTTCATGGACCAATCCTCCCATCTAACCTTGATGGGAACCTTATAACCCTAGGCAACACTTGAGGGGCAATCCTCTAGATGCCATCACCATTGTCTCATCCTAAACCCTAGACTTCACCTTGATTTGACATAGTGACCCCATAACCCTCCAAAGGCACTGGTCTATCATTGTCTTCAACCAACTAAAAACCAAAATCAACTTTTCCTTTTTGTTTTGACAATCTAGGGTTTCACCGTGCACTATCTTCATGCTAGATTGTCTTGAACTTCATTGTCACATCTTTGATTGATGCTAATCATCCCTCATTGAGAATCTTGTTGATAGCATTTAGGGTTTTCATCCACTTGTGTCTTATTTATTCACCTATAAAATCAAACCCTAGGGCTCTAATTGGCACCTTTAATTCAGATCTGATATAATCCTATTTTGCAGCCCTAATAGCCATACTTGGAAGGTGTTCTTGAGCCATCAATGTTTTGATTGCTTGCTGTCCCAATTCTGAAGTTTCTGAATACATTTGTGTGTGGATTCAAGGCATATTGCACCTAATTTGACCAACGTTGCAAGGTTTTATTGCTCCTTAATATGTTGATTACCAAATCAATGGAATAGAGGATGTAATGTTCCTCTCTATCTGCTGATCGCACCCCTCATCTTGACTGTTGTCCAAGCTGATCGCACCCCTCATCTTGACTGTTGTCCAAGGGTTCAGTCTGCTGTCCAAGTCTGCAGAGGGAAAGGTTTCTATAATGCTATCTCAACCCTCTTCCTTGCAAACGTTTTGAAGGCTTTCTTAACCCCTTTCACTTTAACATCAAATCCGCTACAAAGAAGACCCAATGACCCCATTGTGGCCTCCTAAACTTGCTGTCTGAAGTCACCCTTTGACTGTCCCAAACTGCATAATTTTACAATGAACAAGTAGAGGTGACAAGGCAGTGTATTGGGCCAACGTTTTGCTATTTTATGGCTTCATCCAATCCCTAGAGGTGTGACAATACCTTATGCATGTCAACGACCTTGTAAAAGAGCATGTCGCTCCTCATATCTATGCTTGCTTGAGGTCCGACCTCTCTGTGGTTTCTTACAGTCAAGCTCTGAGTCTATATTACATGCTGGTTTAACTTATATGCAGAGTTTGATTAGAGTTTGAGTACTATTGGTATTGATTTGCATCTCTGTGATACAAGTACATTAATGTTGATGACATAAATCAGGAAATCTGGTTAATAATAAAGCTGATACATATACTTTGCAATCTGGACCTTGAACATGCTCATATGAATTGTTCTATCTCTGCTGATATACTTGTCATCTAGAGCTTTCACTACAGCATTGATATCTCATTTGGTTCATTACTTATAACTGCTGATATTTCCTCTATTGATTGAATGTTTAAGTGGAATATTTCATAGTTTGAAATCACATACACTCTAAGATTCAAACCAAGTATATTCTACATCGATCCTTGCGCTTTGCAACTTTAATAATTTCTAGTGTATAGATGATGAAGAATTGATACATGTGTATAAGTTTGATGCTTCATTGATATAGTACACAAATACTTGTACCTTTAAATAAGCGTACTTTACATTGGTCTTGCGCTTTGCTACTCCATTGAATATTGATGAATGGTCTATGAAGAAATACATGATGTGCACATGATATACTAATACTTGTACTTTGCAAAATTTACATTGGATATCTTACTTTGCATTTCATTGGTTATTGGTGTATGGCTTAATAATGAGTAATGTACTTGACAAATTGATACCCTTGTAAGCAAGCTTTTCCTTTCAAGCATTTATTGAGCATTATCTTCTCTCATCTTTGACTTTTCTAACCCCTTTAGAGAAGGTAGGAGCTTCAAAGTCAAACCAAGTCCTTGTCCTCTCCCGTCCAAACACAACAATAGGACTTAGTATTGATCTCGTAGGAAAACCCTCCTAAGGTTAAGACCCCTAGCCTTAAAGTGTAGAGGCAAGGCCACTGAGGTGACAGTAGACGGCTTGCCTATCCATTGCCCCAAGCTCTCCTTCACAGGGTAGGACTTTCCCTTAGCGAGAATTTGAGTGGTAACACCTCCCTCTAAACAAAGGCCACTTCACTAACACAAATGAAAGAAAGGGATCATCACCAACAAGAAGCAGTCATTGCATTCATGCGTGCAGTGTCGAATTTTACCCTTAAGTGCAAGACTTTGAAATCCAGTTGTGGGATGTCAAAACATGCCCTAGAAGCCCCTGGAAGGCCTGGATTACCAGGTTCTCTTTTGCTACCTATGTAAGATAGCAGATAAAACTAATTTTCAACAACAATTATTGAGCGAATAACTAATAAATCATTGAATAATAATAACTAATAAATCATTGAATAGCATCAAAGTTCCTAGAATAAAGGACATTCACACAGAAGAGTTGAATAAATCTACTAATGAGTTAGATTTAAGAAGACGACCTGACTAGATCATCGGAATAAGTAACTCCCCAGTGCAGCACCCAGCTTCCCGGCAGGTCACATTCCAGAGTGAGGTGCAATTTGCCATCTTTACTGCCAGAACTTACTTTTGCCCTGATCTTTCCGTCTACCTATTTAATTACACAGGACAAATTACAAATTTGAAAATAAAGATATTTAATTCCAGGATAAATGATGAATCTGAAAAAAAAGATATCAAATTACAAATTTTAAAATAAAGATATATAATTGCAAGACAAATTACAAATCTGGAAAGAAAGCTATTTAATTCCGGAACAATTTATAAATTTTGAAATAAAATAAAAATATCTAATTTCATGACAAATTACAAATCTAAGAATGAAGATCTTTAAATCTATGGTTCACAAATTACAGATATGTAAAAAAGATATTTAGTTTCAAGACAAGTTACAAATTTGAAAATAAAAATATTTAATTCCAGGACAAATTGCAAATGCAAAACTAAAGATATTGAAATCTAGGAAAAATCTGAAAATAAAGATATTTAATTCCAAGACAAATTACAAATTTGGAAATAAAGATATTTTATTTCAAAGCAAATTTGAAAATAAAGATTTTAATTGAAAATAAAGATTTTAATTGCTGGGCAAATTACAAAAACAATTACAAATCTGAAAATAAAGATTGCTGCTACGCCTGAAGCATTTTCACTCTGATGACGAGAAAATGGTAAAAGACATCTGCTTGCTGGTAATTTTGGAGTATATCGTTGCATAAAAGGGAAAACGTACCTTCTCGGTTCTTCTCAGAGGAAAATTTACGGCAAAAGATGTCGGTAAAGAATCAGCGCTTTTACCCGGGCTAACTTGCTCTGTCAAAGCAGCAGCCACGATTATGATTCCTCTCTTGGAGAGCGTGGGAAAATCAAAGCCGGAATGTCCGGATAATAATTTTCCCTTTATGTACCCGTATTTACAGTGCCTCAGTTTAGAGGACGAAATTCTCACAGAGTGTTTAAAGGCCCTGCTAAATTCTAATAAATTTGCAGGCACATTCCTTCCCCCGCTTGAATTTGTATACAACAATAGTGCCGAGCTTTCCCTAGAAGCAGCAGGAGCCTGAACGTATTTATTCATAGCGGCCATCTGCTTCTTCAAAATAAGAATTAAAATACAGGCTTTAGAGCCGTAAAAGAAGCCGAAAACAATATCACAGAAGAGGAATCCAACGGCTAGACAGGCGTGCCATTGTACAAATCTGCAGAGTATCGATGGAAAGAATTATGGAGAATTCCTTTGTACAAATCTCCTTGCCTTTATGGCGAATTCCTACTCATCAGAAAGGGATGGTCGGCATTGTTGAGATTGAAACCCTGGATGGTGAGGGATGAATAACCATATGCCATGTATAGACTGTTCACATTCCACCTCACTCCTGCCCCGCTCACACGCACATTAAAATTGTGGTTTATTTTGTCATTATGTGATCTGGAGTCTATTTGTCTGCCATGGTGAAGTGCGGTGAACGACACCTCTTGTGTCCAGTGTTTCTGTGCCACAAATATCCATCTTGTGTCCAGTGTTTCTGTGCCACAAATATCCATCTTGCAAATCTACAAACTGATGACCAAACTGTTAAGAGTGACCGGATTTTGCTGTCTCCGTGTATAAATGGCCATTTCAAGTACGGTGAATAAGCATCCGAATACAGAATATTGAATATTGGGCTGTACACCGTTCGATTTAAAGTTATTTTAAATTATAAATCCAACGGTGTAACCAAGATACCGTGTACTCTTAAAACTTCACGTTTGCTAATTATGATTTTAAGTAAGCTTTAAACAAACATTGGATTTAAGCAAAAATTGTGTTTATCCGTAACATGGGTGGTTTGTAAAGGAGCTAATGGAGGTATTAGGTGAAGGGATGAACGCACGTTAGAGATTTTTTCATGGGGATGCGGGATCAGAGATTTTTTGTGATATTTTTGTGTGTGGGGTTGCGAATCAAAACACTGGGTGGGGTGGGATTAAAAAAAAAATGTATCGCTGATTAATTGTTCGCCAGTAAAACTTCAACCTATGTGTGATGTAGTTGTGGGCTTTTTAGTTGGTCAACTATCTACCTCCAAAACCGTGCATGAACACATGTGGATGTTTTTTTTGGCTTTTTGGATATGTGTTAGTTTTTGTAGCTCGAACATATTTCTGCATGCAGAAGTGATCGAGCAAACTTCTCAATCTAGTGATCGAGCAAACTTCTCAATCTACTGATTTGACTGGTATAAAGTGAGTTTATAAAGTTAAGTGAGGTCTTTTGTTATTTAATGAGTAAAAGTCACTTTATAAAGTTTGGGTCACTTAAGTGATTTAAGTGAACTCAATGAAATATTAAGTCACCTATGTTGATCTTGTGAAGCAAGATTGAATATTAGTCATTGAGATCTAGGGTTAGGGAAGTTACTCATTAATGAGTAAATAAAAGGAGCTATTGAGAGAAATGGGGTTCACTTTTCAAGGGAGATTGAGAGGGAAAGTGAAGAGGCACTTTTCCAAGAGAGATTGAGTTTGAAGCAAAAGAGAAGGAGGAGCAGAGAGGGATAGGCGCAAATCCCAAGGAGATTTGGAAGCAGGCATCCCAAGGCATGCAGTGGCATTTAATGAACAGTACCGTACAAATTTAAGAGCAGGTTTTACAAGCTTTATTGTTGGTCATACAGTAGAAAAAAAAAAAAAAAAAAAGCACAGAAATCAAAGTTGGTTATGCATAGATTTACAGGCATTTTTATCGTTGAGTGAATTCGTACAGCTCTGTACTGTTAGTACAGATCTCAGGCACAGAGACCGAGGTAGTTGTTGTTGTTGTACATATTGTACAGTTCATACAACTATATAGAAATCTGGGTGCAGATTTCAAGAAAGATTGTGGCACAGTTTTCAAGGTTGGAATGTTGTTGGATTGATAAGATAAGTATAGTTTATTAATGTTGAAAATGTACTGCTATAAAGTCATTTTATTCCCCTTCATGAGCTCATAATAAATCTCTCCTTGGTTGGTTTTCCCTTCGGGGTTTTTCCAAGGGCATTACCCAAAAATCCTTGTGTCAAATGTATGGTTGAATTTTTTCTATTGTTCATTTATTTCCGCTGCTAAGTTTCAGATTACTTAGTCATTTGTATTTCTGCTCATATACTATTATTGAATGCTAGTTGTTTACTGCATTAGTGTTAAAGTTTTATTGGAGGTTGAAATCAGAGTTTGACTAAGTGTGTGACATAAGTCACTATAAATTTAACATGGTATCAGAGCTTGTGCTCTAAGGTTCAGTGGACAGATTTTGGCACTTGGATAGCAGTGATTTGTAGGGATTTTTGCTTGGAAGAAAGAAGGGAAAAAGGGTCTTTGTTGGTTGGACAAGGATGACTTCCAGTGTCGGGAATGAGGATAGGTTGGAGGGGATCTCCAACTACCTGCAGTGGAAGGTAAGGATTGGAACTATTCTCAGGGAGAACAAGTTGTGGGCGTTTGTGGGTACCATAGTGATAGTGCCTTCGTCAGATCCCATTGCCCTAGACATCCATGAGGTGAAGAAAGCAAGGGCGTAGAGGATAATCTTGGATGGAGTGAAAGACCACCTAATCCCACATTTAGCTAAGAAGTTGATAACCAATGAGATGTGGGATGCGATAAACTTGTACGAGAACAAGAACGATAACATGAAGATGGCCCTAAGGGACAAGCTCCACAGCACTAGGATGGCCAAGGGAGAGAGTGCGACCTCCTATCTCATCAGGCTTAGACAAGTGAAGGATGAGTTGGGAGTTGTAGGAGAGATTATTCCAGACTCGGAGTTGGTGCACATAGCCCTCGAGGGCTTCACCAAAGAGTGGGATGTTTTCGTGAAGTGTGTGGTGGGGACAGAGAAGCTCCCAGATTAGAGCAGACTATGGGATTACTTTACTCAGGAGGAGTCTGGGAGGGTTTTCGGAATAGAGATCGAGAGAAGGCAGAGGGTGGTGTAGACGAGGAGAATGTTTCTCTTGTGGGAAAGAGCAAAGACAAGAAGAAGGACATGAGCAAAGTGAAATGCGTTGCATGTCATAAGACTTGCCACTATGCTATTCAATGTCTGAAATCCATCTTAAGTTTGGATCTATCTATAGTGAGTCAAGAGGGAGAAGTGCCTCAAGGTGAAAACATTTTTTAGATTAAAAAAATAGAGGAAAGGTTTGCAACCTTGAGGGATTTGATCCCTCTCGAGGCATGATAGGTTCGAAGTTAAAATGAATCTATCAAGGGTGTGTTGTTCAACACGAGGGAGATGTGTAATTCCTTCTTTGCTCAACATGGAGTTGACACGTGGCCAACGTGGATCCATCTTAACTCTGAATCTATAATACGAGTCTTGAAGTGAGAACTTTTTTAAAATTAAAAAAAATTGATAAAGGGTTTACACATCTAGGAATTTGATCCCTCTCGACGCATGAAGGATCCATGGTTAAAATGAATCTACGCTTGTATTATCTTTAATTTGTTATGTTAAATTTATTACAAGACATTATATATAAAGATGCTTAAGGAAAATCACCACTTACTATACATGATGTTAAATAAAATTATGTAGAAGCATTTGTTATGGTGATTTGAAAACACATTAGAATATCTTGAAAATAAACAAGTGCAACAAAGTTGTTTATACTACCTCCTAATAGTAATTGTATGTAATTAAAACGAACAACTATATATGACAAATCTATCGTTTAAGTTCACCGTCGTTTAGAGCAATTAGTACAAACCTCCAGACAAAAATGTGAGCAGCTTAGGTTCGCCCATAAATTTGAACTCTGAATGACATGCAAGATGCAACATATATACTATTGAATGCTAGTTATTTATTGCATCATTGTTAAAGTTTTATTGGAGGTTGAGATCAAAGTTTGACTAAGTGTGTGACATGAATCACTGTAAATTTAACAATACATGGATGCTTTTTTGGGCTTTTGTGCATGCGTTCGTTACAATTATGGAGTAGCACCAACTTCAACAAGTCCGGAAGAGATATTTTGTCTTTTGTTTGGAACTTCATCAGAATGTTAAGAACTTGAATAGATCTACAAATATAATCACCACAAATATTGAATACACAATAGATCCACAAAACAAGATAGAAGAAACCACACTATATTATGACCAAACCCTTGAGGTAGGGCAACACCATACAATGGATCCTATTATGGAAGGGATCCTCTCTTGTTCACTTGCATCTTCGAGGGGGCATCCTCCTATTGATCTACTGCTCCAAACACAATATTTCTCTTCATATCTCATTACATTGCTTGAACCTCTGTATATAGTGCTACCATCACCTAAGAACATTCTAGAGGAGGAATATTCTAAAAGTAGAACCTTCTAAGAAGTCCTCTTACATTTATTATATCTAACTATCCATTTATTATATCTAACTACCATAGTGGGCCTTATTTAATAATATAGTGGACATAGTCCACCTTACATTGAATGACATCCACTATTATCACTATGGGTCATCTGGGCCCCCACTACTACCTCTCTAGCTACCTAACATTCCATCCCCCTTATGAAAGCGTTCTCCTCAACGCTTGATGTACAACCATATACCAGGGTCCCATGGATAATTGTGGACCATAATGTTGAAGAAGACTGGAGAACCAAGATCCTAGGTAGAAAGGAAAGTCACCATG
>ML817039.1:128820-153865 GCA_009831015.1 Picea engelmannii | reverse complement strand
TTCTAATTCCGTCTTGCTTGAGCATATATAAGCTCAGCTATTTCCTATTGTTGGTATCTCTTCAGTTCTGTTCTGTACTTCTTCATACATTTGAATATACTATTCTTTTCTCTCTGCATTTCTCTTTGCTCCACAATTTATCAGTCCCGACTCTCTTTGCATCAGGGGATTCGCCCATTGATCCAGGCAACAATGAATATATCATAACCGCATTCGGGGGAAACTATGCTCCCTACGGGAGAGATTTCATCGATCACCAACCCACCAAAAGGTTTTCCAATGAGAAACTGGCAACAGATTTTGTCGGTAAATTCATGAACACCAAAACACGTTTTTTTGTCGTTATATTTCTTTAAGACTCGGTATATATATGAACTTGTACAACTGCAACAATAGGACCGAAAGATACATTACCAACATATTTAAACCCGACAATAACAGTCTGAGATCTTGTCACAGGTGTAAGCCTTGCTTCAGCATGATCAGGCTATGACAATCTCACTTCCGAGGCCGTCGTATGTGCACATCGCCCTTATAATGATTGTGTTGAGGATTTCTTTGGGAATTTTGATTGCAGTGATAGACCCTAGTATTTTTTATACTGAACAAAGTATCAAAATGTAAAAAAATAATGTTAACCTCAGGGCGTTCCAAACAGCGAGAAGAATTTAAAAACTAAAGGAGGAAGTTCTCGTTTTTGTACCCCGCATATATTCTGATAAAATTATTAAACCCACTCTATAAATTTGTGTTTTAATAGGAGACAAATTCTTGAATAGAATAAGGTTAAACTGTAATAAGGTGTGTCCAGACATGAAGACACATCCGAGAAAATTACAGTGGCAACATCCTCATATAATTCTTGTTTCGCTCAAGGCTGCTTCAAGATTAAGTTGAAGTTCCAGATACTGTTTTAGTTCCATCACCATACGCAGATTCAGAGCTATTTTTGTCATGATTCAGTTGCAAGAAAGCAGGTAAGCACAAAAATCACCTAGGTAAACAACCTTATTGGTCTCCTAATAAGGAGAAGATGCGGTGACAAGCAAGCAAGCACAAAAATCACATATGTAAATATCCTTATTCCTCTGTCAATAAGGTGGAGAGGTGGTGATGAGGTCGCGTGTATTGCTTCGCTGTTAAGGTGGAGAGGTTGTGATGAGGTCGCGATATGCGAGGAGGTGAATTACATAAACCATCTACTGTTGAGCACTGCATCTGCATCGAATGCAGTGAGAAGAGTGACATAACATTAATTTAACCTCATCGACTGCATCAACTGTAGTGAGAAGAGTGACATAACATTAATTTAACCTCATTGGCTTCATAAAATCAGAGTCTATTAAAAGACTTACCAAGTCAACACTTAGGTATTTTAAGTCTTGGTAAAATGGTTGCGGTACTCGGTGGCACACTATGTAAGCACCAAGATAATGACGATGGTTGCCACAGTAGGTGGCACACTCTGTAAGCACCAAGATAATGGTGATGGCTGCAGGTGACGAATAATATTAATTTTGCTACTAATTGCAAACTTCGAACCACATGAAGCCGACAATAAGAAAACAAATTTATTGACTAATGAAATGTTAAAAAATTACGTTTTTTTATTCATGTCAAAAAATAAAATTTTCCTTTCCTATGTTGAACATTAGTTTTGCCCCAAAATTTAAGTCAATGTTGAACTAATTAAAAGTCAAGGGAAAATCAAATACAATATATATTGACGGAGACAGTGTAATAATAATAAAAACAAAGTTAACTCAAATATAATATAGAGTAGACTAATTAAAGCCCTTGGTACTGAAACCGTGCAGAATCCAAGGCATGGAAAGTGAAATCCTATAGCCATTTAGCCAAATATAGAAACTACTTTTGTTGAAGATATTAAAGCTTTATTAATCCTTTCCCGGGATAAAGAATGCTTTGAATAAATGGTGTATGTGCTCAATTTTAATGGAAATCAAAGGAGAAAACATGGCAGGTTTGTAAGGCACGTCCTTGTTAAATTATTTAATTTACAACATATGTCGTTGTGACTCGACCAAAGCTAGTACTCAAGATAAGATTCTGAAAAGTGCTGAAGGCTCACCTTTGTGTGTCTCACCTTAGACATGCAATGAATGGTTCGAGTTTAAACAATGTTGGATGGGACTCCATCATTTGATGTTGTTAAGTGTCATCTACAAATTCCTGTATCCTCGTCAACAAAAGGAAAATATATGAAGGTTACTTCCAATTTTCAAATATCAAATAGATTACATGATATGTTTTTTCCCCAAAACTTTAGAATATAAAGATTTTTGAATTTGATATCCTCAAATTTGGTATGCAAGAATGATTTAATTGAAGCTGCCATGTCATTATGTTATACCCCTCCACAAATAGAGAGCACATATGGTAATTATCTTGTTCGTAATGGAGTCAAAATGTTTGGATGTAGCTTGCGGATTAATGATAAATATAGAATACTAAATGAAGAAATCTTCAAGTATTATTTGTTCTTCTTTAAGAGAGTGCAATGGACATATCATATATTTTTTGGACATATAATATCTTTGTTATTATGAGAAGGAGGTCGATTATTAGAGTGTTCTCTAAACAAGTTTAAGAATGTTTAAGGATATATTTTTCATCCCTCATAATACTTGATATACGATTTTATTGCACAAAGTTTCAAAAAACTATTAGCACATTAGTGTTGATAGTCAGATTTATTTTGGAGTGTTAATGTTAATACAAGCCATTAGTGTTTCACACATTCAAAATTGAGTAACAAAAATCAAGAGGTAGATAAGGAATAATGAGGGAGTGGTGTATTAAGGGACTAAGTTATCACTTACGTTAGAATGTCAAAATATTTTGACTCTCATTGTTAGATTTCACGCAATATAGTTTGTTAGATAGCTAGCGAAAGAATTTAAAAGGTGTAATATACTTACATTAAAATTGCAACCTATGTTCTTTGATTGCATGAGTTTGAACAGGGCCAACTAATGGGTTCTATAGGAGCCATGCCAAAGTCTGTTATGAGGAGTGAAAGCAGAGAAGAGAATTCCCAACATCATGGGTTGGTAGGAGGTATACCCATTGACATGCTCATCTAAAGTGCCCAAACTTCAACTTCTATGCCCCCCTTACTATATCTCATCCATAAAATAATAAAAGGGTATTTTGGTTGATCTTCTATCTTAAAGGGTATGTTTCCCTCGACCTACAGACACATTCAATACGAGAAACATGGATTGATGAAGATCTTCATAGCTAAAATAATAATTTTTATAGATTTTGCTTCTACCTTACCTCAATACTAATCTTGAATTTGAGAACTCACATGAAATTATCTTCCACTTTGGACGCGACTGCCATCGAGGAAGAAGAGAAGGAAGCCTTTCCATAAATATTTGATTTGGGGTCAACTAATGGGCTCTACAAAAGCCACATCTAAGTTTGGATGCTCAAAAGATTATATTATGATAAAATGAATTGAATGTTAAGAATGAAATATTGTTTAGGGAAGATGTGATGGGAAAAATTAGACACGTGGGAGGAAGCAATGAGACATGTGGAGTTGAGAACATAGCAATTCCATTGAACTTAGTAATTGCATTTAATGGCCACAACATACAAGCCTTTAATGTGATGGAGGTTGCCATTGCTTTTATGATCCAGGTGGATATTGATGGCCACCCACCTCCTCCACTGACTCAAAATGGTTCTCCATCTTGGTAGTTTTGTTATGATTTTTTGGGTCCAAAACTTACGGGGTCATTTTGAGGCCTAAACGATGTGTTTTTGGAAATTCAGGGGCTTGGGTTTGCCTTTGACACTCCTAAGCTATGTCACAAATTGTAGTTCTTGATTAGATCTTTCCAACAAGCTATTATGCGCCCCAAACAAAGATTGTATGCCAAAGTTGCACCCCTGGGAAGTTGATGTATCAACTAACCACCTCAAGGCCTTGTTACCACCCACTTCTAGGGATAACTAAGGAGATGATGTCTTGAGTCCCTCAATTTGCAGACATAGAGTACCAAGAGGCATATTAGCACACAAAGTCCTTAATTCACCACACATCACCATCTGATCGATGGCAACAATGTTCACCACACCTAGCCTGGATCACAGAGGACAACAGGTCTTGCTTCATGAGGTAAAAATTTTGGTATTGTGGTAAGTTTCATTCTAATAATTCAAGCATTTGAACATGTTGCGAAGAGTCCTTTCTTGATTTTGAAAACATTTTCTTGGAAATTATGTTGTTTTCCCTATTTCACCTTGGTGAGTGTCATGGTTTCCTAGTAAGTGGCCACCCTTAGGGAAAGGGTTGCTACCAAGGGGTCTCCTTGAAAATTCATCGTACCACTCCCGCACATACTTTCAATTGTCATGTTTCTTCCCTTTCATATCCTCATATTTTGGGTTTTCGAGCCACATTGACCCAAGAAGGGTTTGTACCTCATTTCATGGGAAGAAGGGGCTAAAGGCCCATAGGCTTGTAGCTGGAAAAAGATAAAATTGAATCATAAACCTTCCAAATGCTTGCCTAGGGATTCCAATAATAATGAAATTTTCTCAAAAAAATTGAGGGACCCCTAAAAATAAATAATTAATCGGTCATGTCAACCAAGGTAGAGCGTGTGTGGGTTTTTTTTATTGCTTAGTTTAGTGCCCCCATATCGTCTTCAACCTGGAACCACTCTAATCAATTAATGGCAAATGGGCTTGGAAAAATGTTGCATCGCAGAGGAAGGGAAACACATCCTCTACAAAGGCACCCATAAACGAGACAATATGAGCCCTTGTATGTCATGAAGCCCCATTCCTAGAAGTCTAACCCCATCCACCTCATACCCACTACATGACTTAGAGAAGCGATTCCACTTGGGAAACACTTCTTGACCTGAGAAATGGTCCACCCAATAGGGCACTATGACACCCTTCCCATATCTAAATTTGGTAAATTGTATAAGGTCTTTGAGCATATGTTTATTTTGAAAAGGGGGGATTTGATGCACATGTTCGGGTGGTTCTTTTATTGGATATGGATTACTTGGAATGATATTGTGACTTGTGGACTCTTTGAGGGCGTACTTGCTTGTCTTTGCAGGTCCTTGACAGGTGAAAGCTTGATCTTGGAGGCACACACTCACTTGGACCTTCACTTGGGGCAGGAAGCCCACAGGTTGGATGATGCGCCCCCTCTCCTTTGGATAGCTTGGATGAGGGATGCTTCATTTGGAGGCACTTGAGTATCCCTAGGAGGTGACTCAATAGCTTACCATCCCCAATGTTTGGCTTTGAAGGCCTTATCCTTCTCTTCTAGGGAATGACGTCACACTTGGAAAACTAGAGTTTTATGGTTATGGATGATCTGATGATTAATTGGCATGTTTTGATGGAGGAAGACCCTTGCACCTTGAAGAATTGGCCTTTGGAGGCCCAACATCTCCCTCAAATAAATCAGTAACTTGCTAACTATGCCAAAATGTAGAGGACATGATGTCATATTTTAGGGCTTTCTTCTTTTGTAAAATTAAATTATAATTTGTAAAGGGGAAAATTAGCAAGTTAGCCTCCATAATTCGTGTTTTACCCTAATTTCAATGGACAAATTGTTTTTTACAAGGTCATGTATAAAATGAGACCTTGTCACTTTCATTTGACATACAACACACTTGAGAATTACATAAATTTTGGCTGAAATTTTTCGCCCCTCTTGGGAAAATCACACTTTCTCTCTCTTATGCTATTTTGGATGCTAGTACTTGTCTCTTGTGGAAGAAGCGGTGCACTATCTCTCTTGGATGCTTGTTCTTGCTTTGTGGTGGAATATTCTTGGTAGAAGAGGGTTTATCTTGCTATCTATTGGAATCGGTAAGGATATTTCTGCATATTTTTGGTTTTTCTTCTTCTTCCATGCTTATTCTTGTCTAAATCCTTGGAGGAGTATAAAGGCATACACCCTCCACTAAGATCTATCACTTTTTTCTTGGATAAGTTAACCTGCAAAGGTTGCTATGACGAGTAAAAAGGCTTACACCCTCCTAGATTTGCCTTGCTAGTTTTGTTTTCCCTAGGGACTAAAAAGGCTTACACCCCTAGGGAGGTAACACAAATAGCCCCTACAACAAGAGACCCCATAACACAAATGATAAGGCACTAGTCTATTTTGCATTGGAGATCTAAAATCATTGCATTGGTATACGTGAAAAATAGAGATTTTGTAATTGTCTAAGTTGGAAGTTGTTCTTCATGTTATAAGCTTGCTTGATCCTCTAAGGCATTTTCTTTAGCCAAGTGATTCTCTTGTTGTTATAAACTATCTTTTGTCACTCTTTCTACCGCTGAAAATGGCAAGCAAACAATGCTAATTATTCTTCTTGTTAAGGGATTTCATTTAAGTGCTCTTCTTGTGAATTTTAGTGGCTAGGACTTGTTGTTGTAGAATTTTTTTTCTACAACCACAAGGCTTCCCTAATATATTGTTGATAACAACATTTAGCAGCCCTAATTTACCATCAAAACTTGTATCTAAATATTGAGATATTTTCTACATGTTTCAGGCTTGATTACCCAATAATTATTTAATGTTTTGGATTGTTGATTTTGCAGCTAGTAATATATTTGTTTACTGATCTATATATTTCCATACTACTGCAATTTTGCACAACAAGCTTATCTTGTTGATTCCCCATTGATTTAAGACTTAGTTTATGATCATTTGTCTTGTTCCAAGCATGGCTAACATTGTTTTGCAGGTACAAAACACTTGGAAACCTTCTCCTCCTCCACAAGACTCTTTTCCAAGCCAGTCTTCATCTCCAAGCTTGCCTATAGGGGACTCACTCATCATCATCTCACTTTCCATATCAATCCCCCTAGGGTCATTGGGATTCCCCCCTTGTGGTGACTTATCATCACTAAAGCAAGGAGGTGTCTATCTAAGGTGACAATGGGTAGGTACTCCCATAGTTTCCACACTTCCATGGGTTGGGTTGGGCTTTGTCCAATCTACAGATTGTGCGATAATAGGCCCATAAACCTTTTGGTGCTTTGCCTCCTAGGGTTAGGGTTTTGGACCTTTAGGGTTATTGATTTATGTTTAAATTCCATTATTTCGGCCTCTTGTAATATCTTTTGCGACTGAGCATAGACAACATCTCTCTTTCTCTCTCTAGATATAAGCTACCACCATTCTAGCCATTTTGTGTTCTACAATACTTTGTTATTTTATTCATTAAAATTAGGTTTTCATTGTATTACTATGCTCTATACTATATTTCTGCATGAGTGTGCTCCATTTATTTTCCCTCCCTTCATTTCACTCTCTACACAATCCAAATCATTTTGAAGAAGAAATATTTTTTGCAAAATATCGATAATAAGACAGTTGTTAAAAACTTAGGATAAAATACCATCAATGAGTCAAAAACAATAGTTTAAATCATCGTGAAGGGATTAATTAATTGCTAATTTCTCTTAACCCATCACCTGGTAGTTAATTCCAAATAAAATGATTTATTGAAAAAAAGCACAGCTGAGTTTTTAACGAAACATTACAACGGAAACATAAATAAGGAAATCATACACAATGTACACATGTAATTTCTAGGCAAAGTATCCCTAGAAAAACGCTCAAGGGAAAACTAGTACCTTGTTGATTTTATTGATATAAAATATGGTCTCCCATTCTAGGATAATGGCCCACCCAAGGAACAATACAACACAACAAATTAGCCTAGCCTATCACACCTGGCTGCCACTCCTTTGCTGCCCCTTGCTCCTTTCCTCAAAACCTACCCCTGTACACTATAATGAAAATCCTTCTCCACCCAATCAACAAGGTCTCCTATCTCACTTTGTGTGTGTCTACTCCACTCAGATAGGCTTCCTTTTATAATCTTGAGTTTACCCTAAATCCAAAACCATAGATCTCCAAAGTGATCAAAGATTGAGATTATATCTCACCTTCACTTTATGATCTTATGGCTATGGTTTAATTTGACTCACTAATGCCAAATACTTAGGCATTTAATTAAATTAAACTCCATTAATTACAAAAGTGCATTCACTTTAACAATCACTTTATTAAAATGAACTCCTAAGTATTGAGAGGCATTAAGGACGAATTCCACATGTTAGGCACAAAATCGATGTGGAAGTACCTGTCTGATGCTACATACATCAACACTCCCTCTTAGAGAGGAAGGTACTTCTCAAAGAGCCACCTGAAACTGGTACTTCCTCTGACCCTGACACAATGTCGCACACATCATCCTTCTCACCGACATCCCTCTAACTCTGCTGATCAATTGCTCCTTGAATACTGGAAGTCACAGAAATAATGACACTACATATCAATCCCATGAAGTTTGGAAACTTTGTCGAAGGCCTGCTCTCCCTCAATGTGCTCCTAGGAGCCTGCTGCTCCTGAGCATCCATCAATGTCATCTCAACCAACTCGGTTTCCTGACAGAAATGGAAGGGGCTAACCACCTCTTCCCATCTAAAGGTTAACTCCCCACATTGGAAGTCTATGAACTTTGCTCATCCTTCGACTGCTCACCCTTTGGAGCCTCCTGCTCCTCGTCCTATGTCAACAACATCAATCCATTATCCAATATTCCCTTAGCTCCTCTTATAGATTGGCCATGCAACATCTATACCCTGCCCTCTCTGAAACCAATGTTGACTATTGTGTTAAGGCTAGCTCCCTCTGAACGCATGAAAACTTGTTCATTCTGGAACAAGACTACATAACCCTTGTTCTCCAGATATGATATTGAGATCAAATTCCTGCTCGACTGTGGGACATACAACACATCTACCACCTTCAAAAAATCTCCTAACATTGAGATGACCAAATTAGATACAATGACAATTTATCTCACTAAGATCACTCAGGTACATTATTAGTTGGCAGTGGTTGGGGAAGTTGTGTTAGATGAGGAGTTGGTGAGGAAGACCTTGAATGGTTTTTCTAAGCCATGGGCCCCATTCATCAAGGGCATCATTTCACATGAGAAACTTCATGATTTTGACAAGATATGGTATGATTTCATCCAGGAGGAGATATGGGAGGAATCTTTAGCTGACCAACAGTTTGGTGTCGATGAGAATCTATCCCTTTCTAGTTATGCAAGGAGGAGTAGGGGGGATACAAGTGGAGATTCAACTCCACGGGCTAGAAAGAAGAAGGATCTGAGCAAAGTGAAATGATTTGCATGCCACAAGAGTGGCCACTATGCTTCATAGTATGTGAACAAAAAGAAAAGGAGGAGTCAGTCTCAACAGGTAGCTACATTTGCAGAAGCTCAAGTCAATGATTTTGTTGAGAAGTTCGAGAAGGATTTCTTGTTAGTCTCTTATCTTTCTGGCATATATTCTGGTAGTGCATAGTTTTCAAATAACGTGGCTTCTCGTCACATGATGGGGACATGTGAGTTGTTCACCAATTGGTCAGAGACAGACTCAGATCTACATGTGGAGCTTGGAAATCATGCCAAGTGTGGTGTAGAAGGAGTTGGGACAGTTAGGTTACAACTGGAGTCAAGAGGTTTTTTGGAGGTGGCAGATGTGTTGCATTTCCCAGAGATGAGGAGGAATTTTCTCTCAGTATCAAGTCTGGAGGACAAGGGTTATGCAGTCTTTTTCTAGAAAGGACACATGTTCATGCATCTAGAGGGAGAAATCCTTGACCTAATAGTCAACATTATTGTCAAAGAGGGCATGGTATATATGTTGCAGAGCCATCCTGTAAGAGGATCCAAGGGGATCTTGGATCATGGATTGATGTCAGTGATAGAGGATGAGAATCGGGAGGTTTTGAAGGGTGAGTAGAGTTCACAGACTTCCAATGTGGGGAGTCAACCTTTAGATGGCAAGAGGGAGTTAGCCCCTTCCATTTCTGTCAGGAGATTGAGTTGGTATGAGATGACATTGATGGATTCTCAGGAGAAAGACGCTCCTATGAGCACATTGAGGGAGAGCAGGCCTTCGATGAAGTTTCTAAACTTCATGGAACTTATATGTAGCGTCACCGATTTTGTGACTTCTAGTATTCAGGGAGTAGCTGACCAACGGGGTTATAGGAATTCCAGAGAGTAGGATGATGTGTGGGACATTGTGCCAGGGTCAGAGGAAGAACCAGTTCTAGGTGGCTCTTTGAGAAGTACCTTCCTCACTAAGAGGGAGTGTTGATGTTTGTAGCATCAAACATGTACTTTCACATCGGTTTTGTGTCTAACATGTGGAAGTCATCCTTAATGCCTCTTAGGACTTAAGAGATTCACTTTAAGAAAGTGAAGGTGAATGTAATTTTGTAATTAATGTGATTTAAATTTAATTAAATTCCTAAGTATTTGGCAATAGTGATTTAAATTAAATCCTATCCATTAGATCATAAAGTGAAGGTGAGATATAATCTCAGCCTTTAATCACTTTGGAGATCTAGGGTTTTGGATTTAGGTTAAACTCAAGATTATAAAAGGAAGCTTAAGTTAGAGGAGCATATACACATAGAATGAGTAAGTGAGATCTCATTGATTTGTTGGAGAAGGAATTTCATCCTAGTGTGTAGGGGCAGGGTCTGAGGAAAGGAGCAAAGGAGCAACAAATGAGTACCAGTCAGGTGTGATAGGCTAGGCTATTTTGCTGATTTTTATTTTCCTCAGGTGGGCCATTATATTAGGACAAGAGCCCATATTTTATCTAATAAAATCAATAAGGTACTGGTTTTCCCTTAGGGGTTTTTCCAGGGGCATTTTACCCAGAAATTACATCTGCACATTGTGTTTGGTTTCCTATTTATGCTTCCTCTATAATGTTTCATTAAAATCTCAGGTGTGCTTTTATTCAATAGATTAAGAAGTAATTTATTTGGAATTAACTATCGGGTGTTGAGTTAAGGAAAAATTAACATTAATACCCTTAACACATATCAAAACAATTTTATTACTATATTCCTTGCTTGGGAAGGGAAAAAAAAGAGTGGTAGCCATGGGCAACAAAAGGATGCCCAACAAGATTTAAGAGGAACACTTAAAAAGGAGGAAAAGCATGCATTGGGACATAGTAGAAAAAAGGATGAAAGTGTTACATAAAAGGTAAGTGGAAAAGAAAATCCAAGATGGAGAAATATTGTGAACAATGGGATGAAATGCATCTTTACATTGCAAATAATCTTGATTACATGAAGATATGGATAGAACGATGTGAAGAAGTTAACGATAAGTTTTCATATAATAGGGTGACTTAATTGATTCGAGAAGCGTTGTTGGATAAGAATCCCAATCTTACACAAAAGGAAATTGATTTGTTGTTTGGTGAAAAAGATAGAAAGGCACATGTTATGCTTTTTCTTGATTGTTTTTTCTCATTTATTTGCCTATATTAATGGCTTAACAATGCCTTCTTAACATGTGTGATGTAGGCATAGCATCACAAATCTAGGTGGTGAAATGGTTGTAAATATCACATCAAATATTTGGAAGATAAGAAGAAAACCTCATATTGTGGAATAACTACCACTTTCAAAGTGACTAATATATCCCACAGGTGTGACAAACATCTAGTCACATATAATCTTCAAACTCTTAATCCTTCAAAGTTGTTCCCTTTAAGGTTGGGTGGTAGAAATGGTTTCTAAATTGTGTTAAAAGAACTATCATTGATCATGATAATGGTTTTACTATGATTAATACTACTAAGCATGAGTTGAGTACATATCCATGTGTCCTTCCAAATCAATGTGAGTAGGTATTTTTTTCTTTGGTTCTGAGTAGACCAAGTGGGTAATTTGTTGTTAGATATGATCCAAGAGGAAGGCCCAAAAATATGTACCACAATATGTGCTAGGGTAGGAAGACGATGGGGAGCATGAAGAAGATGTTATGGAAGAGGGTGTAGTGGAGTATGAAAAATATGTAGAGCATGGATAATATGTTGTAGAATAAGATTAGGAGCTTGAAGAGATGTCAAATGAGGGATACCAAGAAGTAAGTCATTGAAACAATGAGCCCTCAAATAATCATCATGTTGATGAAGATGATGGTGTTGATGATGATGTGGCAAAAAACCCAAATATGGCTATGTATAATCCCTTTAATGACTTGGGACGGTTGGATATCGATTATGATATTAATGAGTTATATTATATTAAGGATGATGTTCAAGATAAATCTAATCAATATATGTAATATTGTTTTATTAAAGTTGAGATCAATTTGGATCTTTTTGTGACTTATACATCCAAGAAAAAAAATGTTAGGGTCCTACCCTATCCCCCTTAAATAGATAGATATGTTGTTGTGTATTGAGGCCATATGTTCGACAAAATAGGGTATTCTCACACAGGATGAACACCTTCAGTAACCACTCACACAAACATATCAAATATCAATACACTAATGTTTTTACGTGGTTAAAACCCTCAAAGAGGGAAACAACCCACGACCCCAACCAATGTGGCCACTTGAGATAATATATCAATGCAAAAGAAAAATATTTTACAAGAGAGTTTCTCAAAACCGATCATCAACAAATGACCCTGCATGATTTTTAAATAAATATCATGGACGAATTGGGTGTGAATCCATGCATGAATATAGATATTAATATCAAGTCGTCAAATCACTCTATGTATAGAACATATTGTGACTGCCAAATTACATAACTACAAATTAATACCAATGCATATTAAAGAAACACGCATTTACCTAAAGACATATTAGACCAAGTTGAACTTAACTAACTCCTAAGTGTCTAATATCCTAATACCATCTCTAGTAAATAAGGCCGATGTAGTAGATATAGTTTGGAAGCAATGATTTTAAGAAGGCTTACTAGAAGGTTTTTTCTACTATAATGTTCCTAGGAGGTTAGATGGAAACTATATAAAGAAGTAGAAGAATGTATTGGGATGTCTTGTGAAGCATAGTCTAATTGGAGCTATCCTTAACTGGAGGTTTCCCCCTCGAAGATTCAAGTGAGAATTGCTTTCATCAATAAATATATTGCTATTTGTGGTATTATGGTTCTTTTACAATTTCCCATCGTTTTTATAATTTTCCATTTCTACTCTAAATCTAGGCATAATCTGTTAATTATGCTCTAAATCTTCTAGTTTGCTAATAAACAACAACACAAAGGGTATCAATGCACTTTCTCGAGCCAAGATTTTTAAAGAATTTTTTTTGAGGCTAGAGACTTATTCCAACATATATAAATAACACAGTGATCTATCGTTCAGAGGGAAAATATATGGTGGAGGAAGAATACATTCAATAAATACAAGTTGTTTCACATAGTTGGACACCCTTGTAACCCATGTTGGTACCCCTTCAAGTAGTATTGCGTTAGAAAACACCTGTATATGGAATTTCATTTCCACGTACCCTAGGGTGTATTGGAAGTCCCCTAGGTTACCTAAAACTAGCTTTATATAATATTTTCAACCATTTGGTTTCTATAATACACCAAGAACAACACTCAGGAATATTACTCTCTAGTACATGTGTAATTGGGTAGTACGACTGAGGGTACAGTTGAGCCTCCTTAGTTGGTGCCTTAAGATATTGGGTTGAGTACTACTATTGGACCCTACACATATATAAAAGAGCTATAGAACCTGGAACTCCCTTTCCCTTAGGACCTTATAAACCTATCCTTTACTACTAATCCTCAAATTTCCTACATAAATTGCAATATTTTGAATTTGGAAAATTATGTTAGTGTAGTAATATCGAGGCAGGAGTACAACTCCATTAAGATTAGAAAAAAAAGGGTCCTACCCACACCCTTATTTGAGACCTATCTCAATAAAATCATAGTATCAAACTGATCGTCATGGTATCACTCTCTAGTAAGTCGTTTTGGTGGATCCACTTGCCCCACTACCAAGTAGCTTTCTCAACAGACCTAGGATGTAGTATTGATCGCCTTGGTACCACTCTCTAGTAACCTTTTTCTTATGGACCCACATCTCTATGGCTACCACTCAAGGTATAAAGCTATCCACTAAAGTATCTTCTCTAGAAACTCTATGTGATGAGTTGCAACACAAGATATACTGCAACCACTCGTATACTCAACAAAATCTTGATGCCATCCATGACAAGATAGCCAACATAGAGTCACTACCTAACCATATGTCCAAACTCACGACGATGCAAAATTATAACCTTGCTTCACTATCCTCATGTTATCAATGACCATATATATCATCCCAAAAGTAAGGGTATGAATCATCCAATCCCACTGGGCATCACTCCACCCCACTTGTTAGTGACCCGATGGCTCACATGCGGCACAAACTTCCTAAAGTGGATCTCAACAAATTTGATGGATGCAACCCCATAGGTCGGGTCTCTCAAATGGAACATTAATTTCCCCTGCATGGCATCAAAGATGACTTAGTGAAACTTTGCAAGGGTGTCTTATATTATATCCTAAACATTGGCAATGGTAGAAATGACATAATAACTCTCACTTGTACATATCTCAAACCTCTATGAATGATTTGAAACATAAACTCTATTTGGGGCAACTACCCAAGCTTAAACAATCCGGTACAATTGCATATTTCATATCCACTTTTGAGCAACTAACCATCCACATTGAAGGCATCTTTGATACTTTTTTCAGGGAATGCTTAATCAGTGGTCTAAAAGAAGAGAAACATGCCCAAGTCTCAATAAATCATACTCCTACTAGGTTGGAAGCCTCTCAAAGAGCCCGGGAAGCCAAAAAGGTGGTGAATGCTCAAATTAAAAGAACCATTTATTTGTCCCTATTCCACTATTCCTCCCCCCCCACCAATCCCTCTCCATCATCTTCACCTCTCAAGATCCACATGTTAACCCAAGTTGGAATTATGGAGTGTTAAATTAAAGGTCTTTTCTACAACTTGTTGGTTGTGGAGCTTGATTATCTTCTTGATTCAAAGGTCTTTTTTCTTCCCTAAAGCAAAATTTTGGGAAAATTTTCCTTGTAAAATATTGTAATTTCATAGTCAATATGGACCGTTCATTATAAGGTCGTAGATCTGACGATAGAAGTTATGCTAGGGATTTTTTTCCCTAGAAGGAAACCCTCTTTTATGTATGAGGGAATTTTATTGCAGTTGTGTGAGTGAGTGAATATTGTATTCTCGTAGAGGAGACCATGAGAGAAAGAAGAGGAAGTTACATTAGGTATGTTGTAGGTTGTATCCCTTCATTTGTTGGATAATAATAAAAGAAGGAAATGACAATTTATTTGGTGGATGTAGCCCACACTGGGTGAACCATGTATATCTGTGTCTCTATTGTATTGTGTATCATCTATGTTTTATTTCCACATTTGTTTTATTTTATTGCTTTGTGATCCTGTTTTTTCTAACAACTAGTATTAGAGTGAAAGGTAACTCACAAGAAAAGAGGGTTCTTGGTTCGAGTGGGAGCAATGGAGGAAGATGGAAAGTTTAAGGTCGAGAAATTTAACAGCCAAAACTATCAGTTAAGCAGGCTGTCAACGTAACTTTTCCACTTGATTTATCCCAACCCCTTCTTGTCTTGATCTCGTGACGTTGGATTTCATCACCAATTAGTGATTTCGAAATAATAAGGTTTGTTTTTATGCTTGATATCTAGATTTTATTAGTGAATGTTGTTTGTCTTCTCTAGTTGACCATAGTCTTTTTTATTGTTTATTGGATGTGGCTAACATCAACCCTCTTTGTTCACATAGGATGCAAGGATTGCCTCTGGAAGAACCAGAAGAATACACCCCCTTTCTTCCTAATTCACCAAAGGGTGATTCTCCTGACGGAGCTATCAATAACGACGAATCCTATGATATTGGGAGTTCTACTCCATTGTTTTAATCATCACTCCCTGTGAATCTGCTATTGACTGTTCCTCAAGACCCTGTTTTGCTCAGAATAAACTCTTCCAGAGACGTTGTTGTTGAAGACTATCCTAGAATACCTTCGGGACCTTTTGTAGAGTCCAACGTGGATGAACCACCATTTCCTAGTGAATCATTTAGAACCCATGTTCAAACTTATGGAATTTTTAATCCTAGTTCAATCCCAGTATGTTCTTTGTGGAGAACTCCCTCGAGACACAATATTTTTGATAAACTACGTATGAGTCCAAACCAACCTACATCACCACACATACCTGTTATTTCTACTACTTATACAGTTCCTACAAATCATTTTAATGGCACAACAAGTAATATTGCTATGGTTTTAGACCCGTTGTTGGTTGGTACACATACAATTCTTCCTAGCCAATTCACTAGCTCTACCACAGTCTCACAGGTTGGACCTTTTTCTACCAAAAGTTTGGTAACAATTTGAGATCCTATTGAAACACCACTTCTGTCTAGACCGAATCCATCACTTCCACCTGGGTATAATGCTCTTAGTAGTTCTATTACTAATCCTACCCAGGGTCCATATGGAGGACCTAGTCTTTTTGTTCCACCTGGGTATTGTTGAGGAAAAGATATAAAATGATCTTACTCAAGCATTTTCAGATCTTATTTGGCTAAAGAAGGATAGATGGGAATATTACCCTATTTTTATAGCCATAAAAAAATATTTCTCAATTCACAAGTATTGATTACAAGTGCTTAGGCTGATGTTTTTTTATAAATCAAAGATTGCTGGAAAATTCAATATTTATGTAATTTTCTGAATATAACATATGCATAAATAAATATAGAGACAAAAGTAAAAACACCAAGTCAATAATCAACACATATGAGACATAAAGAAAATGTTTATTCCATTCCAAATTATCAAAGACTTATTCTCTTTACAAAATTCCCCGAGGAAGTTTGGACCAAAGTCAAACTTAGATGTCCTTGATGAAAACCATACAAAAGGACTTTTGACAGAAGTAAAAAACTGAACTTTAAAAGCCGGATCAACTTGCCACATATTACAATAGCCTTTATCAATCAAGAAATTTAATTCACAGACAGACAAGTCTACATAGACTATCAAAGATAGATCAACACCTCTGAAAAACAAGTGTCTGAATGATGGAATTCATCCTTGAATCTTGCTGTCTACAGTAGGACCCTGCTATCATAAAAGAGAATTAGGCTTTCAATGAATCAAAGAATGAATGAAAACTGAATTGTCTCAATAAAACTCAAAGATCATACCTTAGTATGCTTTCTCCTTCTATTCTCCCCTTGTTCCTCCTTTTGCCTTTAAGCAATCAGAATTAGTTGAAGTAGTTTAACTACCTCTTTAGTTAAGTTAACTAAAACTCAACCAACTTTTTAGTTAAGGGGGAAAATTAATAAAATCATAATAATGGTTTTTAATAAATAATAACTAGTAGGTGGGACCCCTTGTGACTCCCTTTAGTTCTTTAACAAGCATAACACAACTAGTTAATCAATCAAACACATCCCTCCTTGTGGCTCCCATCATCACTCTCATAATTTGACAATTTATATCAATGATAATTGAAATTATATCCAAAAATATATTATCCATATATCCAAAAAATAATGGGCTGTCCAAAATTTTAGAAGTCAACTGTTCTCAACAATCAATAAATAAAAMCACTTAAAACCCTTATTTTCCACTCCGGGAGGCAATCTTCCCCTTGTTGTTGCTATCACCCTTTGATTTCTTTGAATTTTCCTTAGGTTGTGTGGATCCTTTAGGCCTAATCTTACTGATAACATGAGAGCAATCATCTCTCAAATGCATGCAGAATGACACGGATTTGGCAGAGTCATTTGAGGGAGAGGAGGGGGCAATAATGGCTTTTCTTTTGTCAAGAGCATGGTGGGCCTCAATTTTTAACCTTTTGCTTGCATGGGAAGACTGTACTGGTGAGTGGTCAGGGGCAGCTTGGACAATTTGATTAACAGGTGGAGGAGTAGATAGAGACAAGTTAGGCCAACCATGATGTTGGGAGATTGTCTGATGGACAATCTCTTGCCATCCGTCATTTTTAGGGACTTCAGGTTGTAATGAGAGATGAGGGGGCACTCAGATACCAGGGACATGTGGGGTTTGGAAGGGAGGCCTTTATGGCCTAGGTTGGACCACTCCTTGTCCAATCCAGTTAAAAAATCTATCTTGAAATAGCTGGTTCAACTCTTGCGATTCTGCATCCAAATGTATAGAAAACCTTGGCCTTCTAGGGCCCCTATTCTAATTTCCTCTTCCTATGTTACCCCGACCATGGCTACCTCTGTTGAAAAATCTCATTCCTATATGCATTATTGATTAGCAACTAGTTTCTTCAACAACCATACATGACATCTCTTTAAATATGAAACACAGTTTGGCTCAGCAATACATCAGACTCATGCAATCCAATCCATACAAATCGTTTAATACTTGTCAATGAGCAGAGGGTGAATAAGGTTTCTGGGATACGTGAGGGATTGTATTGAGCGAAAAGTGTTAAAATGAAGGGGGGTAGATCATGATTACTGCTCAACAAATCATCAAACAATCAACTATATCGTAAATCAAAAGAATATATTATTGTAACTCATCCCTGTGCCATCCTTTAACTATTATAATATAGAGTTTAACTTAACTATAATTTAATTTTAAGAACAAGGAGGGGATAATGAATATAGGAAGGCGAGGGGACTTGTAATGTGCGAAAAAGTGAGAGTGGTAGGGAAAAAACGAATATTGTTCATAAAACAAATCAAGTAATCCATAAAAACAACTCTGTATTCAATACAAAAGACACCAATACCAATTAAACAATTACTGTGTGTCAAAATTGTTCATTGTCCCACATTCAATTTCTTCAAAACTTCTCAATTAACATAGTCTGTAATGATACTCATAATCACTATGACTTTCAACAGTCTTGTTAAGAGAATACTTGGTCTCTTTCATTTCCTTTCCTCTCATTTAAAACAAAATCAAAAGAAACACACAATCACATTGATCCATCTCTATCCATCATATATCACTATAAAATATCAAACATTGTCCATAATTCGCAATCGCCCAAATAAAACATATACACAAGTCCCTTTTCCAAATTGAACATACTTCTAATACTTTCCCGATTTCATGCCCTTTTCATTATATTAACTAATAAAACTTGCAATGAAACCATAATACAAAACTCGAGCTTCATCATTGATGATGCAATTAAATAAAACATGCACGATGCCTCCATAATAGAGACACAGTGAAACAACGAAATCACAATCAATAATTTCCACAATTTTCCATGATCCCAATTGGGGCTAGTGAAATACACAGCAGTCACCAACTTGCAATTGACACCATGTTGTAAGAACACAACGATCCAAAGCATAATGAAAAAGAGGCATCCCTCTAACTGTACATTATTCCTCATCCCCGATCACAACTTTCCAACCAAATCAATCAAACAAGTTCAATATAAGTACTCAAAGCAACTATCATAATCACTCAACCAATCTATGACAGTCAACAAGATGCTCGATAAGAGTGAGAATAGTTGGGGATTATTGAAATCAGGCTCTATAACAATGAATACAAAGAAGTAATCAAGAGTTAGTTCTGTCATCAAAAGCACAGAGAGACTGGAGGTCAAACATATCAACCAATAGGTAGAGATCCTTCGATACAAGCACGATAGAACCACAAGGCTCATTATAACTCCCAGTCTGTGCAATGGCACAACAGTTCAATGATAGGTAGTGTAGGAAAATGATGTAGAGGAGAAGTGAATGTCCACTGGACAATGAAAAGTACCCCAGAGCACACAGAGGTATACTCTGTGCATTTCTCAAGGACCAAATCAATGGATAACAATGCCAGTGGGAATGATGGCCCGAGGCATAACTTATATCACCAAACAACCATATATCTTGGCATAATGGCCACCCTATAACCAACTTCTGAGATATGTTGATGCCAAGACCATAAAAATAATCCCTCGAACATGTAATAAACCCACGACCATGAATCTGGAAAATACATAGTGACCAAAAGGTAGTCCAAAAAACATACACAACAACCACATAACATCCCGAATACAACTGGACATGGTTACCCTCATAACTATGAGGAAGTGACCAGCAAGGATAAATAGATTAAAACCCTCCAACAAAACACAGAGTGATAATACCCATATCCACTTAAAAACTACAGAGAGCCATCACGATTTTCACCAACAATGAAACCAAATCTTTTACTAGTAGGTGGGACCCCTATAGGTGGGACGATAAAAAAATTGTGGGCGAAATTCCTCGTTGTGATTTTTATAGTCAAAAGGTATAATTATCTTTATGGTTTTATTCCTAATCCTACCCAGGGTTTATCTGAAGGGCCTAGTCTTCCTCCACCACCTAGAGGATCTAATCTTCCTGGACCAAGTAGCTCCAAATTTCTTGGAGGCACAAGTCATCCTATTACTTATGGTTTTCAACTTCTTGTTGGAGGATACTCATCTGGGGGTCAACCCCAAGTTGGGGGACACAATCCAATTTACGGGCAATCTATGCCTGGATTACAAACCCAACCTTGTAATTTTCCTTTTCAAGGAAATCAACAACTTCCTGGGGGGAAAGCTACTCAAATAGATTATTTTGTACCCTCTTATCCCAGAAATCCTTTTCCATGCACTGTAAATCCTAGCCGGGGTCAAGCTTTCCAATACAATCCCCCTTTCCAAGGTGGCATGCCAAATCAACATGCTAATGTTGGCTACTTGACTCAAAATCCTCCTCAACCGAATTTGACTAGACCCTCTAAATATTTGCAAACGACTTATGGTCCTACTGGTATACCTACGGGATTACCTCCCCAAAGTTATCAATTTTCTCAAGTTAATAGATAATTTCCATTTCTGGCTACTTTGGATTTACCGGATTTGTCTAGAATTCTGAATGATCCTATCTTACATTCTCCTTTTTGGCCGGTTATACCTGGTAAATTACCGTCGGATATTCCAAAGTTTGACGGTTGATCAGGAGAAGATCCAAACAATCATGTCATGAATTTTCATCTTTGGTTTTCATCCAACTCCTTGATGGATGACTCCATATGACTAAATCTTTTCCAACGCACTCTTACAGGTTCGTCTGCAAAATGGTACATCGAATTTCCGAGAGTTTTCTTCAATGATTTCAAAACTTTAGCCATGGATTTCTTGACATATTACAAACTACCAATATGGTATGAGATAGGAACGAAAATTTTAAGTTCATTTAAATAATCCTCTTCTACCCACATCTCAAATCATATTCATGAGTGGAGGAAGAGACGACGATTAATAAAAGCTCCTCTTCCTGATCAATTATTGGCTGAGTGGTTCACAAATTCACTCATCGGTCTTATAGATCATGATGTTTCCATGGGGGGTTTCATCACTAAAGAACAAACGATTAGTCGTGCCCAATATTTGGATCTTGTTTATTCTCAAATAGACACATTGTATGACTTGATCCCTAACGCTCCTTGCCCGTTTAGAAATCCAACCCCAACGCTTCTGGTAGCATCTCATGCTGCTAATGGTGTGATTGTCACTTTTCATACATAGACTCAGACAAAACAAATCAATCATTCCAATCCCAAACCTACTACTACCAGTGCACAAAATGATACTCCTCCTTCTGCTTCTCCCGGTAAAACCTCTGAGGTAAATACGGTCCTGTCTACGACTACCAAAAAATATCAAAATAAGAAGAAAGGAAAGGGTAAGAATAAAGATGATAAAACTAATAATCAACAACCAGATAAACCAAAAATTCAACCTGTTGATGATAAAGAAAAGATAAAACCTCATTATCCTTGCCTTATTTGTGGCGAGGACCATTACACGAAAGATTGACCGAGACGTTCAAAAGTTACCCGATTCCTCCAAGGAACCGGGAGTCCCCCTAATCCTATCATTTTATCACAACCTTTTCCTTCTCAATAGTAGTCCCAACTGGTTATTCATGACCAAACTTCTCCCTCTACCAGTTCTTATGTGCTTGTGTGCACTACTTCCAAGAAAGACAACGTTGTCGTCGCTACCTGAACCAAAGATTATTCTCCTTCTAAAGAGAAGCTTGGTGATAAAACTCCTACATCGGCTCCACCTCTTAATGGTCCTCTTCATCTCGAACAACCTAATTCTGATACAACCATCTGTCCACCTCCTGAGGGTGTCATTCGTAAGTCATCATTTAACTCACATACATGTGCAACTCAAAACTACAGTATTGTAGAAGATCTTGCATAGGCACCATTTGCAATGTTGGGTCTCAAAGTCCTTCAAAGTTGTCCTACCCAATAGAAGGCACTGCTAAATTCTATTGGTGGAATCAATCCTACTGATATGAATTTGATAATATTTGACTTGGAGGATCACATCCCAAGACTCCCTCATCAATTATCTTTTCAAATACAAGTAATTGTGGAAACAAAGAATATTTGTCGAATAGTTGTTGATGAAGGGGCTTCGACTTGCGTAATGTACATCACTTGTTCGAAGGACATTGGCTCTCCTTCCCTTACAGAGTCACATAACACGTTAACATATTTTAATGGTACATGGTATAAACCTTATGGTGTACTTCCTGCATTATCTATTGCGTTATAAGGAAAATCGGTTACTGTCGAGGTTGAAGTGTTCGATGCACCTCTCGATTACAACCTCTTACTTGGATGTACTTGGATTGATTCTATGCAAGCAGTTGTTTCTACTCTTTTCCGTGTGATACGTTTCCCTCACCAAGGTGAAGTTGTTATAGTAGATCATCTCGCCTTTTTTAGTTCTTATTCACGCACTAGTAATGTTCCATTCATAGCAAAAACACCTCTTGGTTACGAGAATGTCGGTGTGGGTCTTTTGAAATATTCATCGTTAATGGGAACCTTCCCCATTCCACCACCCAATGTCCCTCCTCCTCTTGTCGCTTATATTAACATGATTTCAACTAGTGTTGGTGAAATTTTTGATTCATATGACCCTTGGATGGTACCTAGATTGGAAGAGTGTCATCGTTATGGTGGCCAAATGCCACTAAGTCCGGTAGAATTGTCTTATCACACTATTCAATCGACATCTCCTTCTTCTCACTCTCCCTTTGATACGTCTCATGACCCATTTCACATGATATTTCAAACTGATGAAACAATCATGGTAGTTATGTGTGTGGAAGACACACCATGGGATGATGGACATCATCGTTCTGTCCTCTTCCTCGAACCTGAGACTATCGAGAGTTACCGACGGATTTTGAATCCGTCTAAAGTTATTAATCTCCCTTCCATTTCCGAACCAACATGTGATGTTTTGTATGAAGGAAACTTGGGAAATATCTCACTAACCATCCCTTTGGATATTTCGATCAAGCCTAAAATTATGGAAAATGTTCACATAGGTGCCTCATGTTCTCCTAATGAGATTCAAACTTATAAGGCCCTTTTCCAAGAATTTCATGATGTATTTGCTTGGAGTTACAAAGAAATTCTTGGAATTGACCCAGATATCATTGTACATGAAATTAATACATACCCTGACGCCAAGCCCGTTCGACAATGAATTTGCCCAGTTCATCCATGAAATGTTGGTTGTGGAGCCCTAATTATCTTCCTGATTCAGAGGTCCTTGCTTTCAGCCATGTTTATACCCCATGAAGACTTTACACCCTAGAAGTATGTACACTCTTCCACGCGGGAGAGTGCAGAGGGGGGGTACCCCGTTTCCAGGGTCTGGGGGGGTTATCCCCTCGGTTGGGGGATTCAAGGGCAAAGCCCTTGAAAGAAAAATTGCCTTGTAAATGTATATTGTAATTTCATTTTAAATCTAGACCGTTCATTATAAGGTCGCAAATCTAACGATAGAAATTATGTTAGGGTTTTTTGCCCTAGAATGCAACCCTCTGTTATGATGGAAATGTATTGCGGCTATGCATTATGGTGAGTATCATATTCTGAGAGAGGAGACTGTGAGAGAAAGAAGAGGAAGTTACAGTGGGTTTTGCTATAGGTTGTATCCCTTCATTTGCTGGATAATAATAAAGGAAGGACCTGACAATTTCTCTGGTGGACATAGCCCACACTGGGTGAACCACACAAATCTGTGTCTCTATTGTATTGTGTATCTTCTGTGTTTTGTTTCCACATTTGTTTTATTTTATTGCTCCATGGTCCTGTTTTTCTAACAACTGGTATCAGAGCGAAACATAACTCGCAAGAAAATAGGGTTCTTGGTTCGAGTGGGAGCAATGTCGGAAGATGGAAAGTTTAGGGTTGAGAAATTTAAAGGCCAAAACTACTAGTTATGGAAGATGCATACGGAAGCTTATTTATATCAAAAGGATCTATTCCTACCATTGGGCAGAGTAGAAAAGAAGTCGACGACCATGAAGGATGAAGAATGGGAGATTCTTGACAGAAAGGCTCTAGGAACGATACGGCTGAGCTTGGCAGCGTCCGTGGCTTTCAATATTTCGAAAGACAAGACAAAGAAGGATCTGATGGACGCGTTGGCTAAACTGTATGAAAAACCCTCGGTGTCTAATAAGGTATTTCTAATGAAGAGATTATTTAATATGAAGATGTCAGAAGGTGGGTCTATTGCAAATCATTTAAATGAATTTAATACGGTTACTAATCAACTAAGTTCTGTAAAAGTGGACTTTGATGATGAGGTTAGGGCTCTTCTAATCTTGTGCTCATTGCCATAAAGTTGGAATGACTTGGTCATGGCTGTAAGTAACTCTGTCTCTGGTTCAAATACTTTAAAATTTGATGATGTTGTTGGTTTTATCCTTAGTGAGGAAATGCGAGGGAAAAGCATAGGTGAGACATCAGGTAATGCGTTGAACATGGAGAACAGGGGAAGACAAAAGGATAGAGGAAAGGGATCAGGGAACTGTGGGAATTCTAGGAAGGGAAGATCCAAATCCATACTTGGAAAGTTAGAGTGTTGGAATTGTGGGAAGAAAGGACATCTGAAGAAAGACTGCAGAGCTCCAAAGAAACAAAGAGATGGACAACAGGAGAGAAATCAGGAAGCAAATGCAAAAGGTGATGTGTTACAATATGCTTTGATTCTTTCTGTAGATAATATTT
>ML817039.1:54123-64965 GCA_009831015.1 Picea engelmannii | reverse complement strand
CTCAAGAGAGATACCATTGAACCTTCATTAGTAGAAGTGCAAGGAGTGCAGAGGAATAATTCCGTGTTGAGTTCAGAAAGAGACAGAGTTACTGAACACTTTGTAAGGAGAAGCTCTGTGAGGTGTGCATCAAGCAAGGAGAACGCCAGGAGGGAGAGAAGAATTTCTTTTCAAGAAATCCTTTGATCTGAGTTTGATGAAATCCCAGAAACACAAGGAGTGCGTGGGAGATCGAAATCTTCGAGGAGATCAAGCTCAGAAGGGATAACACAAGGAGTGCATGGGTGAAAGACTTATTCTAAGTCCTAAAGCTCAGAAGATATAACACTTTCAGAAGCACAAGTGAGATCCAGATAGTCGGGTTCACCGAATAAAGCTCAAAGGCCAAAACCTTTGAACACTGAAAAAACTCTTCCAAGTCGGAAGAATTCAAAATCTCAGGAGGAGGAGCGACAACAACTGTCTGATCAATTGTGGAAGGGATCCTGGACCGTTAGATCTATGTCCAGTGAACGAAGGAAACACAAAGGAGAGGAATAGACCTAATCCATTGGATCTAAGTGCAAAGGACCAACAACTGTTGGATACAAAGGTAAGTGCACGAGATTCAACCCTTGTGTGCACAAGAGGATTGAATTGTAAAAGTCCCGAAGTCCCAAAGTGAGCAGGGACCATCCATTGTTGAGGAAGAGAGGCGGCGCAAGATCCACACCTTCATAAGTTTGTGGATGAGGAGGAGATGAAACACCCGAAGTAGGATACTGACCATTGATTTCCAGAAGGATACGTGTTGGCGGGTCGTGAGATCTAGAGGGAGGCAAAGGTGAGATGTTGAAACACCCGAAGCTCGAATAGACGAAGAGAAAAGAGATGTCGATCTGCAAGAGGACACTTGTCAATAGATTGTGAGCTCTGGGTAAATTGTAGTGGGGTTTCGGTTGAGAACTGAGACTGTCAAATATCGAAGAGATGAAGAGGTATGGACCATTAGATCCAAAGGGACACGTGGTGGAAAATCACAAGCTTCGAGTAAGTTGCATTTGAGTTTCGGTTGAAAGTTGAAACTTCTGAAAACTGAAGACTCGAAGTGAAACTGGGCCATCCGATCTAGAGGAGACATGGCGTAAATCTGAGGACTCTAGGTAAAGTCCCGAAGTAACCTTCAGCCGTCTGATCTAAGAGGACACATGGCAGGAATCCACATACTTTGAGGGGAAGCGAAGTTTGAGATTTGAGATCTCAGAAGTCTGAAGACCCGAAGGAGATCTCGACCGTTGATCAAGTAGAGGGCCACAAGATTGTTGATCTAATTGAAAGATCAAACACCCGAAGTAGAAGCAGGACTGTTGATTTAGGAGGACAGGTGTCCCCAGATCGTCAACTCTAGAAGATTGACATATGGAGGAAGGTGAGGTTTTGACATTTGAAATTTCCGAAGCCCGAAAGTCTAAATCGATGAGAGCGGTCGATGTGAAGGTGGATACATGGTACTAGTTCTAGATCTTCAGAGGACGAGGAGGAGGAAAGTTCCGAAGATCCGGATAAGAGATCTCTATCATCAATCGATAAGGGAGTCAGAGGGCCATTGATATGGTTGAGGAGGCCAAAGTCACAAAGCGAGAGAACAACCGTTGATTGGGGAGGATACATGTCAACAGATCTTCCACTCCGGAAGATAACCAATTAATAGTGGCGAGGGTTTGAGAATTGAGATTCCTGAAGGATGGATTCACAGAGGAAATCCTAGCCATAGATTAAGGGGGACAAGTGTCGATAGATATTCTACTCCAGAAGATTATCACATAGGGAAAAGAAGGAATTTGAGAATTGAGATTCCTTAAGTCCGGATCCGTGGAGGAGATCCTGGCCACAGGTTCAGGGAGTCAGGTGGAAACATATCGTTAAATCTGGAAGATTAGAGTACGGAGGAAAGAGAGGTTTTAGATGTCAAAACCCCGAAGTCTGGAATCACGAATAGATCGTATCCGTTGATTCAGGAGGAGAAGATCTGGTCCATGGATTTGGAAGGGGCAGATTTGAAGCGTCATCTTAGACATACCATCACGATCAGGAGATCGACGGTCCTATAAAATTTCATGGATTAAAGGTGCATGAACTTTAACAAGTAATCATGTGGTCATGAGAGGTCGTTGCCCAAGGTCACATGAAAGGAAGGGGCTAGTGAAGAGGAACTAGTGCCCACAAAATGACGAGTGCCCAGAGTGCACAGATAGAGGGTGCAGGTATCATAGGACCTACGCCTAAAGGAGGAAAAGGGGCATGTGTATAATTGATTTGGGTTCAATCAGGAGCCCGAAGAGTCAATTTGACTCAGAAATTAGAAATATCCTACACCGGGAGGTCGTAGAACCTCAGGAGGGTAGGGGGGCTGCATCAACATCAATGAAAAAGGGTATCTTCCTTGGGGATACTCCCCCTATATTCATGCTTTTTTTGTTCTCTCCCCCTTTGACATACTAGGAAAAAGGGTAACTCTCTCTCTAGGGATTCTCTCCCTATCTTCACTCTTCTGATATATTCTTTAACTATTTCTCTCTCCTTGACTTCTCTACAAGATGTCGTGTAGATCAAATGTAGGTCTTCTTGTACCTGCTTCCTTTTGGGGTTTTGATCCATTGGTGCTTCCTCTTGTAAATCACTGACATATATAAAAGAATTCAAAGTTTGAGAATTCAAATACTTTATTATCTACAACATCCTATACCTCTATCATCGAACCACTCTGAATCAAACATCTGTAACACCACTTTGAAACACTACATGTTGTTTGAAGGATAGATCTATGAACCATAACAAATAGTGCATAGACTCCCCCGGTTCAATATTCATATTACGTGGGAGTCTCCAAGCTAGATGGCTCAGAAAAATATCCACTCTGATGCAAAGTAATCTTCCTCTTCATCATTTTCCTCTTCCTGAAATATGACATCTTTCTCTTTGCCTCTTGATTCATCATGATTTTGAATTGATTTAAATCTTGTGAGTACGATATCTGGGACCTGGTTTTCATTCACCTGTTCTTCATGTTTTTCAATTCTTCTCTAAAATTTCCTGTATGTGACATCTTCCTTTTTTCTTTTAGATTTATCCTGATCTTGTACTGCTGCAAATCCTGAGAGTATGACTTCTAGTTGTCCTTCATTCATCTATTCTTCTTTTACATGTTCTTGCTTTCTTTTCCAAATATTCTTATATTTGATATCAATGTTCTCTCTCATATAGGTATCCATCATGCTTCTACAATCACGAGCTATATATCCATAGTTGTGGCATTTGTAGCATTATACTTCATTGCTCAATGAACCACAACTATTTTGGTTCCTAATGTATGCTTCATAAGATATTCTAGGATAAATATTATATAAGTACCTTGCATTGTTACTTTGGTTCTTGGGATAGGCTCTGTAGGTTATAAATTTATGTACAAAATTAGCACAATTAAAACAATGACCATAAAATAATCTTTGATACCTGGGAATATATAATCTTATTTGTGATGCATTACTTTTGAATTTGTCTTCTTGAGTCTTCTATACTTCTAGAATATTCTTCTTTGGGGGATGCATTCTTCCTTCTTGAATTTTTTTTTAACAATCTCTACATAACTTATGTGTTCTTCTTCCTGTTCTGTTGTCTTGGAGCTCGACCCTTTCTCATTCTATACTTTATTGTATCCTAGGCCAGATCTGTCATCTGATGATATTTGACTACTTACGATTTGATGTAATATTCTAGTGCTCTTCTGCTGCATATCTTTCTTCTGAATATCTTTCCTTAAGGAGACTACTTTTGCTTCCAAGCTTCCAATCATTTTCTCCTTTTCTTCTAAAGGACTTCTAAGAATTTCCTCAATTCTTCTATCTTATTCTATTTGAATTTTTAGACTTGTGATCATCTTGTCTAGTTCTTCAGAGTTGGAATTCTGAGATCCCTCTTTCATTTTTAACTCTGCCTTGAGTGACTTGTTTTTCTTTCTTTCCTTCCTGAGTTCTTCTAATGCACTGATTAGCTCTGCTATGAGATTGACTTCACCTTATTATTAGGAATCATCTTCTATTTCCATGAAGAGTACTCTTTCAGAATCATTGTCACTGTCACTATCCTCCTCATTTGATGAGGAACTGTAATGTCCCCAACCACCAACAAGCCAGGCAATGCTACTACGCGAAACATTCACACACACACACACACACACACACACACACACACACACACACACACACACACACACACACACACACACACACACACACACACACAAGGTATTTTAATAAAATTTAAAACACATAACACAGAGTTTACTGTTACCATTCAGATTCAAACAAGATTGATAGTAAATCCACATGCAACGAAATACATGATAACATTCAAGCATCACATAACATGCATAAAATACATAATTAAGCACATAATTTATACTTATATTTTAGCCGGAGTAAATCCACCAACTACGTGCAGACCTTCCATGAACCTCCCAACCTTAGACCACACTGCTCATCACGCTCAATAGTGGGTCACCCCCAAGATGGGACTAAGCTCCACCCCGAGAAAGGGAATCCTAGACTAGGCTGAGGTTACATGAAAACTTCACAGTGCAACCAAAATGATTCTCTTTAGGAGCCTTCTTACGCCCACTACTCATGGAATCTCATTCCCCACATGCCTATTCCACCCGGGAGTATACACCTTCATTGACACACAGTACATCGACTGCTTCACCTCCCTCTTAGGGTCTCGACAACATGCCAGATCATGAATTCTCAGAGCTCCGTAGCTGATGCTGGACTCTCTCTAGGAGAAAACTAGTTCCCAACAAACTCTCTCACCTAGAGAGAACTTCTCATAGGCCTGACAACCTGCCTCTTAAACCACAGGCTTGACAACCCGCTTCTTTAATCAGTTTCAAATCAATTCCTGCAAGGTGAGGATGACAACAAAAACAATAGCAATTCAGTTCACTCAAGGGTGACAACAACAATAGGAATTTGGGTATGGACGTCTAAAAACGACAACATACCCACTAAGACGCAACACGACTCAAGTAACACAACGGAAAACAACCCAAATGGTTAAGGTGCAGACTGGGCTCTGCAATAGCGGATAGGCTGGTTCACGGAAATACACAGGTCAGCTTCATTGTTCTGGCTTTTAGAATGTGTGGTTATGTGGAGGTCCAACGCAAATGCAAATAGTTCAGATGGAGGATGCGTCAGATTCTCAGGAAAACATCACAAGTCGACCTCACGGTTTTCTGGTTTCATAGCTACGTGATGGTATGCACAAATCAGATGCAGACGACAAACATGATAGACAACCCATGGGATAATGGAGGACGAACCCCCAACATGAGCTGGCTCTTCAGCTTTAACTGCATGCACCCAGGTCGACACTTGTCTTCCTAGAGATGCATGCGTTCCCTTTTGCACACGTTGGAGCTGCATGCGTTGCCTCTCCCAGGACTTAGGATAAAAACATGTCTTTCACACAACTTTGGAATAATAATAAATTAATATTCTCAAGGACTTAAGTCCCTAAGCTTAGCCCCTCTTTCCAACCTTTCAGCTCCCTTTCCCTTACCCACCTTGTGGAAGCTTAGTCTCCCATCACTTTTTCTTCATGGTCGGTTTGCACGCAGCGGTGTTTATATTTTATTAATGATTTTGCATAATTACATATACAAAACAGGCTCTTGGCCTTAACATCATAGGCTCTCCAGCCAAATAAACACATAATCCCACCAAATTATCAACACTCAGCTCACTATCCTACAAAACATGTTTACAATTCATAAATACAATAGGGCCTCATCCTTGGGGATATTACAATCTCCTCCCCTTATTTTTGCATTGTCCTTAGTGCAACTCTTTACACAACATCAACTAGATTTCCAAAATCTTCAAAATGATGTGGGTATTCTGCTTGCATAGCATCCTCATGCTCCCATGTCACGTCCTCAGGACCGTACCAGGTCCACTAGACCTTTACAAGCCCTATGACTCGATTCCAGAGTTGTTTTCTCTTCCGGTCCAATATGCATACAAGATGCACTTGTAAGATGCCTTCTTGCTCCACCTGAATCACATTCCAATCAATCACATGATTAGGATAAGGTATATATTTCTTAAGAAATGAAATATGAAACACATTATGTACAGTCGTGGATGCAGGTAATGAAAGAATATACGCAACTGACCTAATCCTTTCTATGATTTCAAATGGCCCACAAAATCTGGCTACCAAATTCGAACAATATCCCAGCCTCAGGGAACTTCTATTGGCTTTCACTTTCAGGAAAACATGCTCTCCCACTTTAAACTCTCTGCGGGTTCTATTTTTATCAACATAACGGTTTTGCCTATCTTGGGCAGCCTTTAAATTCTACTTAATTTTTAGCATTTTCTCTTCCATTTCCTTGAGCAACTCTGGTCCAACCACTGCTATATCAGCTGGATTATCTTAGCTTATTGGAGTATTGCACTTTCTGCCCTAAAGTGCTTCAAATGGGCTCATCTTCAATGATGCTTGATACCCATTGTTGTAGGAAAAATCTACTAAGTGTAGGTAATCTTCCCATTTAGATGGTTTTTCCATCACATACATCCTTAGTATGTCTTCTATTACTGTATTCACCCACTTTGTTTGCCCATCAGACTCAGGGTGATAAGCAGTGTTGAAATTCATATTCGTTCCAAACCCTTTGAATAACCCTTTCCATAATTTTGAGGTGAATTTTGGGTCTCTGTTAGACACAATTGTCTTGGGAATACTATGCAATCATGCTATTTCCCTCATAAAAATATCAACAACGTTAGCTACCTTGTGAGTAGTCTTTAGTGGAATAAAATGGGTAGCTTTCGTAAGCTTGTCCACCACCACCATGATTGAATCATGCTACTTGCTGGTCCTGGGAAATCCTGTGATGAAATCCATTGTCACTACCTCCCACTTCCACACAAAAATGGGTAAAGGCTGTAGCAACCCTGCTGGGTGCCTATGCTTAGATTTAACCTTTTGGCATTCCATACATCTGGCGATGTATTCTGCAATTTATTTCTTCATACCTGGCCAACAGTAATGACTCTTGACTGCTGCCACAGTTTTCTGATATCCAGGGTGCCCTGCATAAGGCACGTTATGAATTTCATTCAAAATTATAAGTTTCAAGTCCTAGACATTAGGTACATAAATTTTGTTCTTGTACATAAGTGTTCCATCAGTTTCCAATTTATAATTTTCCACTTTCCATGGAATCTCACCTTGCTATAGCTTTGCTACCAAATCCCTGTACTACAAATCTTCATTTGCAGCCTCCAAAATTATACCTTTAATATCGGTTCGGTACATGCTAATGGTTGTAGCATGTAATTCATGAACTCTCCTGCTGAGTGCATCAACTACTTTGTTCTCTTTTCCTTTGATATGCTTGATATCAAAGTCATACTCACAAATAAAATCCAACCACCTAATCTTCCTAACATTAAACGTTGGCTGATCAAACAAATACTTTAGACTGTTATGTTCTGTCCTCAGTTCAAACCTTATTCCCATGAGGTAATGCCTCCATTTATTTAGAGCGTGTACTATGGCTTCAAACTCAAAATCATGAGTTGCATAGTTCCTTTTGTGCTGTTTCAACTTTCTGGATTCATAACAAATTATGAATCCATTCTGACTGAGGACTCCTCCCAGTCCTTCTTTGCATGCATCTGTGCAAACCACAAAATTCACATTTGGATCTGCAATCCTCAGTATTGGAGCACTGGTTAACAACTACTTCAATCGCTGGAAGCTTTTCTCACAATCCTCTGTCCATTGAAATTTCTTCTCCTTCTTTTGCAAGGAAGTGATAGGGTAAGCTATCCTTGAGAACCTTGCAATGAACCTTATGTAATAACCAACTAGACCCATAAAGGATCTGACTTATGTTACATTCTTCAGTGCTGACCATTCTCTGATGGCCTCAATCTTCTCAGGATCCATGACTATCCTATCCTTTGAAATGATATGCCCCAAGTAATGGATCCGCTTTTGGTAAAATGAGCATTTAATCAACTTGGCATACAATTGGTGCTCCCTTAGCACCTGCAAAACCATGCTCAGATGTTGTTCATTCTCTTCCTTTGACTTGGAATACACCAAGATGTCATCCAAAAAGACTATGACAAACTTGTCTAGATATTCCTTGAATACAACATTCATTAGGCACATGAAAACAACGGGTGCATTCGATAACCCAAAAGGCACCATTGTGAATTCATAATTACCATACCTTGTTCTGAAGGTGGTCTTGCCGATGTATTCATCCTTAATTCTTACCTAGTGGTAACCTGACCTGATGTCTAACTTTGAAAATATCTTGGCATCCTTCAACTGATCAAAGAGATCATCAATCATCGACAAAGGATATTTGTTCTTAACGGTCACTTTTTCAACTGTCCGAAATCGATGCACAATCTCAGTGTCCCATCCTTCTTCTTCATGAACATGACTACAACTCCCCAAGGTGACACACTTGGGTGTATATAACCCTTTTTCAGAAGCTCTTCAAGCTGCAATTGCAATTCTTTCAGCTCCGGTGTACTCATTATGTAAGGAGCTTTTGATACTTGAGCTGCTCCAGGCATCAAGTTTACAGAAAAATCAATATCTCTCTTTGGGAGTAATCTGGGTACCTCATGGAATACATCTTCAAACTCTTTTAGTACCGCATGGTCTTCAATCTTTGAGACCTCATCCTTAGATGCTTCCTCCACATGGGCTACAAATAATTGACAACCTTTCCTGTAGCACTTCTTCAGCTGCATTGCTGAGATTTCTCTGATAGCAACAATTTTGGGAATTCCTTGGACTGTTCTGCGATTCCCCTCCTCATCCAGGCAAGTGAATGCCTTGTTATGACAGTCTAGGATGGCATGGTGCTGGTCCAACCAATCCATCCCAATTAGATAGTCATAGGAACCTAAAGGCATAATGTTCAATTCAACCCTTGTGCTCAGTCCATTCATGTCCACTAGATAGGACTTAATCAATTTCATAACCTTTCTCTTGGTTCTTGTAGCCAGCTGCACTAACCAAGATTTTCCATGTTTTCTCCTCGATAATTGCAAAATTTCCACCACCCTAGGGTCTATATAACTATGACTAGCCCCTGAATCAATTAAAATAGTAAAGGCATGGTTGTTGATCATACCTTCCACTTCAAACATGTGTGATTGAAATTCATCTTGCTTGTTGTCCAGGGCTGCATATATCTTGGGTATTCTACTGCCCATGTCCTCCACTGTTTTAGCTTGATGAACATTATGGACAACTCTAACTTTTCCATTTTTGTGGGGACAATACTTTTGTTTTCCCTGACAACCCCAAAACTGAATGGGTGTCTACCTTGTCCTTTGTCCCCCTACGTTTACCGTTCTCAACTCTCTAAACGATGGCTTCCCTTGAGGACTATTTCTAAAAAAGGGAGGTTTGTTTCCCTTTTTCCTCTGCTCTTTCTTAAACTTCTTCTGGTCATCCCAAGCCTTCCGAAAAGTAGGCTTTTCTCTTTGCTGCTCATATAAGAATTTTGTTTTCCTTATCATTTTGTCCATAGTCTTAGGGTCATCATAATAAATCTTGTCCCCAGTGGAAGGTGGTATTCCACTCAGATACCTTTGAATTTTGACAGTCTCATCCTTGATGAAGGGAACATATTTCAACAACTCCAAGAACCTTCGTTCGTATTCATCAATGGGCATGCTTCCCAGCTTGAGTTCTTCTAGTCAAGTATTTCTTTTCAAAATACCTCTTGAATTATTTCTAGGTAACATCTTTCTCTTTGATGGGTTGCACCTGGACAAGATGATCCCACCACATGGATGATTTTCCTTTTAGTTGATACATCACAATTCTTCCTTCTACATGAGAGGAATAATTCTGCAGTTGGAAATATTTCCTCATGCCAAGCAACCATGTCTCGACATCTTCCCCCTTCTTATGTTCTCCATCAAACGTAGGAGGATTAATCTTGTTCATTTATCCCTTCAGTTCATCCACTCCAGATCTCCTATTTTTTCTGGTAGGAGATGGGCTTGAACTACTGTGTGCCTCCTTATTGGAATGTTTCAGGGAGTGACGATGATGTATGATAACACTTCTTGATCTTATTTTCTTGTCAGGGGGTTCACAACTCCCTGTTTTGCTTGAATCACCTTCCTTATCCAACTTCTTTTCGATCCTTTCCAAGCTCCGCATCAACTTTAGGTTGAATTCTCCCTGTTGATCCCTGACTTTCATGAGATTTTTGTTATGTGATCGGTTAGTCTGGGCATCTTTCTGCAATTGATCAATGATTTTCATCATATTCCCTTCCTTATATATCTCTTCTCCATGTCCATTGGATTTCGATCCTTCAACTCCCAAATGGACATCCATTCCTTTTGCTTCATTCTCTGAACTAGAAGCAGTCCGCACCTCTTCCATTTCTTTGCACTCAGTGGAAACTCTTTTCGGTTCTGGCACTTGTTAAACTTC
This sequence comes from Picea engelmannii, assembly GCA_009831015.1. NCBI lineage: Eukaryota > Viridiplantae > Streptophyta > Pinopsida > Pinales > Pinaceae > Picea > Picea engelmannii. Next base: position 54,432 of record ML817039.1, on the reverse strand, counting down.
TGCAAACATAATGTGCAGACAACCGAAATTTGTCAGGCCATCATTCCTTAACAAATCCCACAACATTCATAAATAAATATGATTCAAGAACACATCCAGTTTTCATTCTCTGTGATTCTCGTTCAATCAAGAATCCCCACAGATTTCTTCTTTCGGAGCTCTGCTCTGCTATAAATTTTAGACATTAGCCCCTTTTTCTTAGATCCCAAACCATGCAATCAAGGGCTATGACCAAGCGCTAGATCAATAGGTGCTTAATCAAAACTTTAGGTTTCAGAAACCTTCATAATACATCATAATAGTCTCTCA
>ML817038.1:11195-23267 GCA_009831015.1 Picea engelmannii | reverse complement strand
CTGCCATATTACTATTTATTTACTATGTAGTTTGGTTTGGACTTTTAACCTTCTGCTTCACAATTTTGGAGGTTCATGTTAATATCTTACATATTTCTTTGGTTACCTCTGAGGCTCAAAATTAAGGAGCTCTTAATCATGGATGAATCTCAAAGGTTGGAATTTTAGTTAAGTTTTATATATCCTCGGCACTATAGGCAATATAAAATCTTTTCTTCATCTGAAGAAAGTGGTTCATGTACTCCATGAGCGTTATGTCAAACCCCTTGGAATACACAAAAGAAAGACCTATACAGAGCATATAGCACTTGGCATTGGAACATGGTTTGGTCCAGTTTCATCATTACTCATGTTCTTAAACATTGATAATTCTTAACCTCAAGGAGAAACTTTGGAAGTGCTTTTCAAGGAAACTGATGTTCTCTTGATATGTGATAACTTGTCTATGTTCGACATTGAAATGCCATAATGGTTATCATATTATTAGTTGGTAGGTTTGATTAATTTCGTATGGTTCTTCTATGGACATCATTTAAAGAAGAGGAGATGAACATGTAGTTAGACACAAGTTCATTTTTAAACTGATTTTCCATGCACAAATTTTGCATACCTCATATTTTAGGTCTTCATGCTTGTGGAGATGATACCAAGAGTAATCTCATTAGGATAGAAACTGTGACAGCATGTTTCATTGGGTAAAAGTTTGAAGGATCTGTTAGACGTGTATGAACTTAATGTCAGTTCATTCACCATATTGGGTCTTTTTATCTATTAGACACTCTCGAAAGAAAAAACCCAACCTTTAGTGCGAGGGAAAGCCTAAGGAAACTATTAAGTGGGTCACTAACTGACACCTATATGACTTACTCCTCCTTTGGGCTTGGAATGACTATTAGTTCTTGATATTGATATTGTATTTTTTTTTTAAATACCTACACAAAGGTGGAAATTGCAATGTCTTTCACTCTCTTCCCGTCACTATTGCCACATCCAAGACATCTCTCTTTCCACCTCCAATATTGTTTCTCCCATAGAAACCACGTCAGAGCTAGTAACTCCAGGCCGTCTCTCTTGCCACCTGATGGACGTCGTTCTTTCCATGTCCAATAGTGTCGCTCCCATAGCAAGCACATTGGAGCTAATACCTCGTCCCGTCGGTCTTGCCACCTTCAGAACGTCTCTCTTTCCACCTATGAAACATCGCTCTTGACACCTTTAAAATGTCTCTCTTGCCACCTTAAGAACGTCTCTTTTTCCACCTTTGAAACGTCTTTCTTGCCACATATGAAACATCTCTCTTGCCATGTCTGAAATGTCGGTATTGCCACGTCTGAAATGTCCCTTTTTCCACATCTACAACGTTAGTATTTCCACGACCTAGACGTCGGTCTTACGACATCAATATGGGGTTGGACAATCCAATTTATGATGACATGTGGCATCATATAACATCGCAATATAGACGAAAACTAGGTCGTTGGAAAAATGATGTCCTGTGAAACAACGTTCGAGGGGGTCCAAGGTTTGTCAGTCTTCCGACAATAGAAAGTGGCAATTGCGTCGAACGTGCCATCGGAATTTGACCAAATGCACTAGTGTCCAGTAGTCGTGCATGACCCCTTTAGTCCACATGTGAGTCTGGTCGGCAAGCTATCATTAGCCTGCATCATCACAAATCATGTTAGGAAATATCCATATCATATCATCTAATCAGATGCACTAATATCACAGTAAAACAATCAAACCCCAATGGTACACTCCCTGACTCGATCCGTAGTCCAAGGGGTTTCGTCGATGCCTCTGCATCCTTAAGGTCCAAAATCCTGCATACTCATTGAACCGAGTCAATAGAACCTATCTATGTCAATGCGGTAAAACAACATGTCATCATCCCATAACGCCTCATAATAAAAATCAAAATTTTTAATAGCATAATAAATCTGGATCACTTGCGAGCAAGTGTCCTCAAAGAATAGGTTCGCTCAGTGCGTTAGAGTGGAATGTTACATACACCCCCTCTTGGTCTAAACTTCATCCCGAAGTTTCACAGTATCATAAGTCTATCTGTCAAACAAAAAGGAAATTGTTGGCGCATATCATATGCGTCCTCTGAGGTCACCGAGTGCGGACTATAGTTGTCCCCCTGGACCTTGACCTGATCTATTGTTCACCGTCGTAGTCATCGAATGAAATGATCCAAGATGTGGATCGGCCCAGCCATGAGCGCACCCTCATCCGACACCCACAAGGTGCTCAAGTCAAATAATGTGAAGGATCACTAATCATAAAGTCTCAACAGAGACGTGAAATACATCATGCATATGCCTCAAGAATCAGACAAGGCTAGTCATCAGGCCACCGACCTCTCCTTTCCAAAATATCATAGGATATAGTTTAGCCCCTTTTTCCAAACTAGATCGAACTCTTATGTGGTTTCAGCCGCAAAAAGACTCGATCGCCACAATGTAACTACGGTCGACACGACGCGCATCATCGTAAATCTTCTGTCGATTCTGCACTTCCTTGATCCTTTGTCTTAAATTTTTCATTTAATATTCCAATTTTTTGGATCGCTTCCGGTCCCACCTGGACCCTATCTACAAGTCGATCTCAAATCAAGGCGCTCGACATGGTCGCCCGTAAAGAAACTCAAAAGGTACCATCTTAATGGATCCTTGGTGGTTGTTGTTATAGGTGAATTCTATGAGTGGCAAGAATTCTCCCAACGCCTATGTTGGTCCATCATGTACATGCGCAACATGTCCTCCAAGGTCTGGTATGTTCGTTCGGTCTGCCCGTCAGTCATTGGTGATACGCAGTACTAAAGTTAAGTTGGGTTCCCAAGGCCTCTTGGAGACTCGTCCAAAATCGTCCAGTAAACATCAATCCTTGATCGGATATAATCCTCTTAGGCATGCCATGCAGCCTCACAATCTCACTGATGAAAACTCTAGCTATGTTAGGTGCCTGATACATCGTACACACAGGAATAAAGTGAGCACTCTTCGTCAGAGTGTCTACTACTATGAAAATCAAGTCAGGTCTCCCTGCCGTCAGTGGCAATCCAACAATAAAATCCATCGAAATAACCTCCCATTTCGATTCTGAAATAGCGTGTGGTTTCAGTAGTCCTACTGGGTGTCTATGTTCAGCCTTTACCTATTGACATTCTAGACATATGGCCACATAGTTGACTATGTCTACCTTCAATCCCATCTAGAAGAATAAGGGTTTAAGGTCTACCCTCATCTTCGTGACTCCCAGTTGAGCCATGTAAACTGTTCTATGAGCCTCTCTTAGGATCAACATCCTCAACTTGTCGTTCGGCGGTACGTAGATCCTATTTTTTTAAACCTCAATAAACCATCGCTATTAAATGAAAATCCTTCAAATCATGGTACCATAATTGTGTTTGGCCGATAAAACCCTCGACCTCTTTGTACCAGTCATCAACACGTTGTAAAGTTATAATCCTTTCACATAGATTCATCTGAAGAGGCATCACCGAAAAGATGCATGGTCTCCGACTCAATGCATCCGCCACTCGGTTCACTATTCCTTTTATGCAAGTAATCTTGAAGTCGTACTCGCTAAGAAATTTTGACCAATGTCATCGTCACACATTCAGGTCGCTTCGTATAAATATGTGGTGTAGTCCACAGTGGTCAGTCTTTAGTTCAAAATTTCGTCCAACAAGGTAGTGTCTCCAAACATTCAAGGCATAAATGATGGCTAACAACCCCAAATCGTGTGTCGCGTAGTTCTCCTCATGCCTTCTTAGTTTCCTCGAAAAGTGAGAAATCACTCGTCTGTTTTGCATCAAGACTCCGCCTAAGCCTTCCTTGGATGCATCAGTGCATACCAAGAATTCTGCGTCTAGGTCTGGGACCTTTAGTATCGGTGTTGTTGTCAACAACTCCTTGAGCCTCCGAAATGCTTCCACGCATTTCTCAGTCCCAACAAACTTCTTGTTTTTCTTCTGGAATTTCGTGATCAAACTTGCTATCTTTGAAAACCCCTCGACGAATTGTTGATAGTATCCTGCTAAACCCATGAATCTACACACTTCTAGGACATTCATTGGCCCAGGCCATTCCATAATGGCCTTGACCTTAGCTGGATCCACAGCGATACCTTCACCAGAGATGATGTGCCCTAAGTATTGGATCTTCGCTTGATAAAATGAGCATTTGGATAACTTACCATGCAATTTGTGCTCTCGCAGACACTCTAGTACCAAGCGCAAGTGTTCGTCATGCTCCTCCATTGTTCGAGAGTAAATCAAAATATCGTCAATGAATACTTGGACGAACTTGTCCAAGTACTCGCAGAACACCCCATTCATCAAACTCATAAACACCCTTGGGGAGGTTGTCAGTCCAAATGGTAAAACAGTAAACTCATAATGTCCAAACCTTATCTTAAAGGTGGTCTTAGGGACATCATCCTCCTTGATCTGTAACTGGTGATACCTTGATCACAAATCGATCTTGGAGAACACCGTCGTTCCCTTCATTTGATTGAACAGATCATCAATCCTCGGCAATAGATATTGGTTCTTGATCATGGCCTTGTTCAATTGATGATATTCAATGTAGAGCCTCTATGACCCATCCTTCTTTCATATGAAAATAACAGGTACACCCCATGGCTACAAACTAGGATGTATCAGTCCCAGGTCCAGCAATTCCTTCAGTTGCATTCTCAACTCCTGTAACTTCAGGGTTGGCATTCGATAAGGCGTTCTAGCTATCGGTTCAGTTCCCAGTTTTAGGTCTATAGTAAACTCCAATTCCCTCTCCGACAGCATCCCAGGTAACTCCTCCGAAAATACGTCCGCATAAATTCTCACCACCGGAAGGTGTTCGAAACCCTTCACTACTCCCTTCTCGTTTAACGCAAGGATCGCATAAAGCTTGCACCCTTTGCACATGCTCTTTCGTAGCTGCAAGGAAGAGATGAACCTAAGGGAAACTCCCTGGTTCCATCCTACAATCAAACTTGTTTGTCCCTCATCATCAACCAAGCTCAATTGTTTCGTGTTGCATTTGAGTATTACATCATGCGATTCCAACCAGTCCATATTGATCACGTCATCATAAGATCCTAAGATCGTGACATACATGTTGGCCCTGGTGACAAACTCTCTCAGGTTAAGGATACAGCCTGTAACCTTTCCTCCAACCTTTTGTTTGGCTTCCAAGGCCATCTCTACGAAACTAAACTCATCCTGTTCGACTGCCTTTACCTTAATCCTTTTTAGCACTGCACCAGAAATGAAACTCTCAATAGCACCGAGATCTATCAAAATACTAAGGGTCTGGTCAGCGATGGTACCTGTCGTCTCGAGCATAGTTAACTGATGCTCTGCCTGGTAGTTATTCACCACCACATGAATCTGATTGGCCTTGCCCATATCTCCCATGGTAGAGGGTCCAACTGATTCGAAACCTCTAGTGCTCTCCACAGGGCAGTCGCGCTCACAGTGTGGCTCCCCACATGTCCAACACCCCTTCTTCAGTCCAGTACTCCTGGTACCCGAAGTCGAAGATGAATCCTAACAATAAGGACAAACTCTAACTTCTTGACCTTAAGTTTCTGGGTAACTTGGTGTGGACCATATCGAAGCAACTCCAAAAYGGGCCTCGTACTCGGGCACCGTGCGGCTACCACGTCRCAAGGCATCGAACTCATTGAGATGACRCTCAAYGRATTCCTTAGAAACATACCTCTCCTGGAACTRTCCCTCAAACAGTTCCCATGACACGTCGTCGATGGCCAGGTTCAAAAGGGGCAGGAGCCTCTTCCACCATAAAAGAGCGCTCCCCTTCATTGGAAAGACCACCATGTGGACCTTCATGCTGGAGGTTGTAAACACGAAGTGTGAAGCACACACCTTTCTCTACAACTATGATTCCATGAAACCACTATCCATGACACTCATGGATGCTAGAACTCATCTCTCTTGAGATCTAGGAGGATGCTATCGGTACTATCTATTATGCATTGTGGACCCTCAGGGGAACCCTCTAAATGCGATCTCCATGAGGACACGTTAAGGTTTTTACTTAACGCAAGGGATAATACTCGTGGTTTTACTGCAGTGTAAATCCTGGCGATCCACAGTTGCAGGGTTGAACCCACTCTGATACCATATGTAACGAACCTCCCATTTCGTTACGACAACAAGCCTCACATAACAAGTGCAATTTTTTTATTTTATTTGTGTGTGTGTAGAAGGGTAATAAAGACATTATACTCAACGTCCCAACACAACGACGAACATGATGCATGCAACTCACGTGACAACAACATAATGACCTAAGAAGCACATCAAGCACCTGGAAGCAATGTATGACAATCAACTGATGAAGAATAAGAATGACTACCCACATGTCCTACCCTACAATTGTTAGGACCTCCAGGACATATAAGCAACACTCAAGCCCAGGTTCCCATCAACTTTGACCATTTAAGGTCTCAAGGATGGCGACTATTCTGAGGAACAAGGAGGTGTCTACATCCCACCTGACACAAGAAGACCAAGCCTACTAAGCTAAGGAAAATCATCCTAACAACCTAACACACCCAAATTTAATTACACAAGTAACTAGAACCCTTACAGTGAGCAAACCAAGCACATCAAAAGTTTACAAAACAAAGTAAAAACATTATTTATAATGAACAACCACAACCTCAACAACAAGCGCAAGCTAAAAACGACTTCATCAACAACCAACCATTAATCCAGGATGAAAGGTCAATATCTATGGGTTAAATTGGCGTTAATTACAGATCAAATAACCGGTCTAAATTTCCATTAGTCAACAAGTTACCAATCGAACTTGACATGAATTACAACTCAAATTTAGCTAGCCTGAGTTCCAGTTAGGCGATATCTAAAAATCCAACTAACATCAATTACATATCTAAATTAGCCATTCTAAGGTTTGCAATCTAGTCTTTAATCTCCTTACAAATTTTAATATTAATACCGCCTAAATGGACAATTCTATACTTATCCACATCTCCGTCCAACTAGCTATTACTTGAATAATCATATTAACAATCTTAAAGTATTTTTCGCTCGCTATAAGGAATAAGGTAATTCCTATGTTTATGTGCAACTATAGCCTCTCCTCTCCACATATGAACCAACCCTTTTTAAGAAAAACACTTCCAAATTTATCCAACATTGAAATATATAGGTCAATTTTAAAGGGTAGATCCACACTAAGAGACTAGGCACTGAATTCCCCACCTCAACACCATTTTATAGTATCAGGAGGAAGATGAGATAGTTTCATTTCAAACAGTAGGAACCCATGTAGAATATAAGGGGACACATCCCAATAAATGCATCTTAAATGTAGAAAACACGAGCAGGATTCCATCATACCAATGCCTAGCCCTTAAGGACATTCTCCAAGTTTTCCAACACTATGTAGGTATAGTTAGTTCCTACTTTTATCCTTCGATATAAATGTATGTCCATCCTCTGTCATTTCTTCCTAGCCTTGGTCAGTTTCAATTTATTTKTCTTTACATTAATAGTTAGCATTTATGGACCCACTAGAAAACCATATAAYACCTCTGGGCATGTCAATAATMTAATCATATGTTTTGATCTATTTTAAATTAGGGTTCCCCTTTTTAACCACTCTACTTTATCTTCCCTCACATAAAATCCTTGGGCAATCATTGTATTGTTGTAGGAGGTTTTTAGCACACAAAAATATTAATATTGTATATAAGATAAAATTATTGGGCATATACCCAATCTCCAACTATTCTACAGTTCCAAGCACTAAGCAATCATCATAAGCATCGAGGGGACATCAGTCGAATGTTAAAGTCAATGGACATACACATGGAGTGCCAAGGGAAGCCAAATGGAAGTGTATAGTAAGTGGTAAATGCATCATTATCAATAAATAATATATAAGAATTCAGAAAAAATATGCAGTTTCATTTTTTACTGAGTTGTATCGTTCATCCCTTTTTGGTACACTCATATTTTTAGAACGTAAATAGGCCCTGGACAGTAAAAAGGTAAATGGCCAAAATTTGAATACCGTCATAAAAATGGAAAGCAAGCGATATGCAAGTAAATGAAAATCGCAGGAATCAAGCACGATTTTCGTCCTGACCATGGCAGTCATTCCTGGGAAAAATCGTGGGTGTTTTTTCAACAGACACAGGCAATCGTTTACACAGCCAAATCATGGGCACTCAACAGGGAGACACAACGTCAATTTATAAACAAAATGTATGTTTTTAATAGCAAACGCAGTCTTCTTTTAGAGGCAAATCATATTCTTTAAACAACAAAACTCTGTTATCCCTGAGGGCATTTTCAATAATGTTTTCTTTTTTTTTTTATTCATTGAGGACATTCTCCAAATGTTCAACATTTCAAAGTCCGCTCATCAAGCATCAGGTGCATATTTCTAAGCACCAACGCACAAGGCGCCATGAGGAGGAGATCCCACAAGCGCATATGTCCAAGCACAACGCATGTTTTTAACAGCAAACACAATCATCCTTTAGAGGCAAAATCGTAATCTTTAACATCAAAACTCTGTCAGACATAACTATACAAATCGTAGTGTAATCGTTGACCATCAATCATCTATCAGCCATTGTCGATACATTATCTGTGGACCTATTAGTGAGATCGCTAATCAACATGCTATCAGTCTGCCAATAAAAAAATCACCTTTCAAACTTATGCTATTAATATTCACAGGCTATCCATTAAAAACATAATAAATTTGTCATCTAATATAATTTATATAATGAAATCATTGTAGAAGGAGAATGATATAGTTGGCAGTTCAATACATCAATTCATTGTCTATTAAGTTCATTGTCAACAACAATAGTTTGTTCATTAACACATATTACACCCCCATTTACATAGTATAACCACATCCATTGGCACAATATAAACGCTACACATTACTCAGTCACTACGCAAGCATTCAAGTAATATTCCGTTGGTGGTTCAAGAGTAAATCTCACACATTCAAGGTAAACATTTACTGTCTTACAAGTGTGAAAAAAATGCGACAGTATGTAATTTAAAACGTGGTAACTCAGGGATTAAAAACGTTGGTTTGTTGGTCATATTCACAGCGGGATTAACATTCAAAAATCAATCACTGAGTTTCAACAATCAAATTTACTAAGGTTAAAACATCCAAACAACTTAATGCGTTGAGATTAACCATTCAATATTCACCCATAAGTAAATTATTCTTAACCAATACACCCTGGCTATCTTAGAATGAAAGGCATGTAGCTTTGTCAAGCACCGAGAAATTGAAACAACTGACCATAAATTAAATAAAAAATGTTGTTGTGCATAATCGCCCCCAAATCAATAAATTGCATCCTAAGGAGGGGAAATCACCAGGCAACAAAAGAGATATAAGAACCAATGCAGGAATGTCCAGCAAGAAGTAAAATGAAGTATAAATCGAGATAACAATGAGATATCAAAAATGCCGAGTTGAAAGAAAACTTCATCATTGGTCAAATTTGCAAGTTTAGTTCAACACATCAGGGTGCAAGACAACAATTAGCCAAGGACAACAATAGAGATATATGGCTAACAGGTTTTTCCTTCGCTCACCATCATCGCACAGATCCATAGGGTGTTGATATCCATAGGTCTTTTAACGCTAAGGCTACGACCATAGATCAGGATCCTGGCCGACTGCTCAAGTGAGGACTGGTAAGCAAGGGGATAAAGCTAACAACCTCAAGGTCACAATCAACACAGCAAGGTGGTCAAGACATGCAGGGAAAAGAAACCATGGGAGTCAACCTATCATCGAGCTAGTCTAAGAAAAGTTTCAGTCGTCAATTAAAAAAAAACATTAGTTTACTTCTCCATTAAATAAGTAGATCCAAGCATAAGTCCTAATACATTATACCATACAAAAAATGAAGATAGCATACCATTGCCTGATCGCCCACTCTGAATGACGTCTCACACACTCTGAGCAACCCCCACTTGTCGAACGTCGAGACTTCACCAGTAACTCCAAGCCAATGCTAGGGGTACTCTTCTTCCCCCTTAGCCCCCTGAGCTACAAAGGGGCCACCATCACACTATCCAGAGATTTCAACTAGCTCCCAGCTCACCTCGCAAGGTCGAGCTACCACTCTTCACTGAGCTGGGTATCCCAACTCCCACAAGTTAAATCAGTCAAGTAGATAATTCTATAGTGTAACGTTACGCAAACAAAAGATGGTCCTTCATCCTTCTCATTTCTTCATTATATAGAGTTTTGAACTTCCTTTCTTTCCTAAAATCTCATTTAATTAAAGTTTTTAAAAATAAATTCCTAAAAATTCTTCTCCGTACAAGTGTCACCCATCCCCTACATTCCTCCATTATTTAATTTCTTTAATTAATTAATTATCTTATTTCCCTCACCCACCTAGAGTTACTCCTAGAATCACTCTGAGGTGTCCCCAAATTCCCTTACAGGTTTTAAAGGCTTTCCCTATTATTAAATTGCTAATTCAGCTTAAATTATAAATCTCTTAAATGGTAGATTCTTTACTAAGTTGACTTTCCACTTTTTCCCTTAAGTTCCCCTTTTTCCCTTTTTATGTTTACCTATTTTCCTAGTTTCCTAATATTTTAAATTTTCCCTCTTTCCCCTTTTTACTTAAAACTCAAAAGGGCAGGTGTGGAAATTAACCCTTTTTCCCTTTTCTTATTTAGTTATTATATTTTAATTTATCAAGGTAATAAAACAATTAATTCCCTTTTTAAATTTTAATCCAACAGATTTTTTTTTGAAACAATTTATTTCTTACCCCCTTCATGTTAAAAGTTTAATGAAGATATAATTATTATTCATGTGGTTATTATTATTATTATTATTATAGAGAGATAAAATTTTACGACTAGTATAGTTTATACTTAAGCCTTAAATTTTCGTGTTGGGCGACATTTAATTAGGGAATTTGTTTTAAAAATACTTAACACATTATTCGTCCTAAGGTCATCTATGTTCATTCCTCTATCATCAACAATGCGACGTGCCCTTCAGGATGCACTAGGTGCTCCAAGGGTGCCACTCGCCTCATATGTTCCCTTGCATGATGTACCCTTCAGGACGCACTATGTGCTCCAAGGGTGCCACCCACCACTCTCCATTTTTCTTGCACGACGTGCCCTTCAGGATGCACCACATGATCTAAGGGTGCCACTTGCCTCTTGATTGACTTGGTAGACATCAATAACCCCTGGAGTCAATACTCCGCTACGTGAACTTGTGGGAGACTAAGGGCCTCTAAGGAATAAGGCCCCCGCCTTATTGCGTGCACCTTAGAATCATTGTGAGCGACTGTCGCAGTCTATCCTCACGGAATCATGGGTCCTCTCGAACTAGGTAATCGTTAACCTACAGTTTGAGCCACGGCGGGAGTGCTAGTAGGCTATGGCAGGGTTGTTGTCCACACCTCTCCCTCAAAATCTCTGGTAATCGTGTGTGACCCCTTTACTCCACATGTGAGTCTGGTCGGCAAGCTATCATCAGCCTGCATCATCACAAATCATGTCAGGAAATATCCATATCATATCATCTAATCAAATGCACTAATATCACAGTAAAACAATCAAATCCCAATGGTACACTCCCTTACTCGATCCAGAGTCCAAGGGTTTCCGTCGATGCCTCTGCATCCTCGAGGTCCAAAATCCTGCATACTCAGTAAACTGAGTCAATAGAACCTATCTATGTCAATGCGGTAAAACAACATGTCATCATCCCATAACGCCTCATAATCAAAATCAAAAGTTTTAATAGTATAATAAATCTGGATCACTTGCAAACAAGTGTCCTCAAAGAATAAGTTCACTCAGTTCACTAGAGCGGGATGTTACATCTCAATTACATAGAAATTCCATGGTCTGAATCATTATAGAAAAAAAGTTATAACGAAAATGGTTAGATGACCTGTAAATAACATACCTTAGAAAGCACCATCAAAATAATTTATCCTTCCTTGCATTTTGGCCTTCTTTTCTTCACCTTTCCTCATAATTTC
>ML817037.1:85995-103447 GCA_009831015.1 Picea engelmannii | reverse complement strand
ATCCAAAAGAATTTTATAATTTATAATTTCAAAATTAAGGGCAATACACCCTATCCTATCCTCCTCATCGAAGCGAGTCTTTCCTCCATTGAGAACACAACTATGATTAGGTACTCAATGTACAAGAACAAGATAAACAACATGGATGACAAGAGGCTCCCCAAAATTGCTTTATACTCTATCCAAAATCACCAACGGCTCAAGCGGGGATGGCATAATGATGTCAAGTCTTGGCTAAATAATTGGGGAATAAAAGAAGGAAGTTATTCTACAAAATACCAATGATATTAAAAATATTGTACAAGATAAATTTAATGAGAATATATGGTGTGATAAAGAATTAGAGGACAAAACAAAATTAAGATATTATAAGGAGGTGGTTAACCCTAACCTTGAAGATCAAAAGTATCTTTTTGTTTTGACTAGTGAAAGAAGAGAATCAATATTGCTAAAATAAGAACTAATTCTCATGAGATGCATAGTGAAATTGGGCGTTGGGCAATCCCCAAAACACCACAGCAATAAATAATTTGTCACCTTTGTGACACCAAGAGGGTTGAAGATGAAAAACACTTTCTCCTATAATTCCTTGTGTATACCTAAATTATCTTTGTGTATACCCAAATTAGATTCCAATTCCAAAATATTTGTCACAATATTGACCTTCCTAACCTTCTAAGTCGTCAAAACTTTAGTGATCTTGGAACACTTCTCTTAATGATTTTCAAGCATCGAAATAACATTTTAAAGAAATCCAAGTAATCTATTACTTTTATTAAGGTATTATAGACCAATTTTGGTCTAAGTGGACGTTAAACACCACCACCACCACCATCATCATCATTGTCATCATCATCATCATCATCATTATCATCATCATCATCATCATGTTTGAAAAATACATATGAATTTTTTTTAATTGTTATATAAAAGAGCTATATAATGCTTTTGATATAGGTTTTTATTTTTACTGGTTTGCATAATGTTCTTTAAAAAAAGGTTTTACTTTTTTTAAATAATATTAATAATAACAATAATAAGTAATTACACACGCATATAAAGAAGAGGGGGGTGTTATGATGAATAGATATGTTATATATTTCTAGATATGTGTGTTCAAGTAAAGGTAAATGATGGGTACCTGCACCGAAGGGTCCTATTGCAATGTTGGTGCAACTGATAAAGTAAAGGAGATTGTATGGTAACTAAGAGAAATTATTGAGTTATAGATGCTTATTTGAACCCTTGACCTATAGCAATATTTCCTTAAGTGATATTTTCATTACGAGTGAATATAAAAGAAAACTTACACCTACATGTGTGTGTGCATAGGTGTATAGATAGAACTTAGCAATGTGACTTAAAACCCTTACTGATTTTTATGGATAAATCCAGCCTACGGATAAGCTATATCTCCCTTGGATCTTCCCTTTATCCAAGACATGCAGAGGGGCTAGATTCCTATATATTTTCCCCTAGATCTAACTAATTTTTTTTCCTTTTACACTAATGGATATAATGACATACCTCTTTATTGAAGGTTGTCCTTGCATGTCCGAATGATGCAACTCTCGAAATATTAGCTCCAACTCCTATGATCCACTTCTTGCACACAAGCAATAGACAAATATCAATTCTACAAATCCTACAAGTGCTAGGAAACTCAAATATAGTTTGGATCTATTATGATCTATTCAAGGTGAGATCAAATCTAACATTTACCATTAAACATGAATAACATGAAAGGGGAAAAGCATAGATCTATATTAATATGAAATGGAGAAGTACATCAACTTTTACCTTAGATGAAAGATGCATTCCTTCTAGTTCCAGGTTCCCAATTCTCGTCCTTAGCCACTTGAGCTTCCCTCTCTATTTCACCAATGTAACCACTCTGTTGTGGTGGGAAATCTCCCTACAGACAAGAAAATAGGGTTATATTATGCATGCAGATATGACCAAAAGAAACCTACTTTCTACCTTCATCTCCAGACTTAATCCCCATTTCTTTTCAGCAAATACATGGTTAGACCAACATACCTTGTTCCAAATGTTCAATGTCGATCCCTCTTCACACTTGATCGCTTGTTAGCAGCTCTCCTCCCAAGGCTGACCTGCATACAAAACAAGCAACAAGATACACATGCATTTTACCTACAGACTAATGGGTTAGAGATTCAAACATATATTTATTGAACTATGAAGAACTCATATAGTGGGACATGAAAAGAATTTCTTTATTATTAACTTTAATGAATCAACTTACAATGTCTAAACCGGCAACTACTCAGTGAATCCTGATCCTGGGCTCCTCTTCAAATGTCCTCCAACTTCTTTGCTTTGTATCTCTTCTTGCATAAGGATAGCTAAAGGGTTGGGACAATGGGAATGTGCAATTGGGCAGAGTTTCTTTACTCTTATTCTCCTCTTCCAAATGGGACCCCTAACCCTTATTTTATAGGATAGAAGAAGCTAGGTATTTGGATGAACCCTCGTCCATGCATGGTCAGGAGTTTCAGTTAACTCACCCAAAGTTGTGTGTTCCGTCGGAAACTTTCCTTTTTTCGTGCTTTTGTCGGTCCACGTGGGATGTTTTAGGTAAGCTAGCATGTACACGTGTTCAGTAATGGAGTAGGGTGTGTGGGCCCTTATAAAAGAGGTTTTTTAAAGAGTTGTTTAGCAGTGCTTTGGCAAAGAAGGGATCTGAGATGGCCTGATGCCAGGTAAGCATGTATGGTGAAAATTAGGGTTATAACAGATGCCCCCTAATGTGTGAGATTAGAAGAGCATCTAATGGCCGAAATACATTACCAATCTTTACTGATGTGCCGAACAAGTGAGCCCAGGGACCAGGAACCGGGAGGTGCCGTCTGCAAAATAAAAAATGTCTCACCGAGGCGGGCATACCCATGCTCAGGATAAAATAGAATCATGGCTACCAATCAAATACACTGTAGATCCATGCCAAATAACTATATAAAGTGTAGCCATGAACAATACACAGCGGAGCTACATCTCGAAATCAAAAAGATATACATATAGAGTATCCATCTTCAAGAAGATGATACGGCTTGATGGTTGGAGATGAGATCTTCAGAGCTCGAGCAACAACTTCAAAATCTTAAAAAATCAAGGTAGGAGTGTAATATGAGTGTACGACTTCACTACCCATAGGTATTTGACGGCTCGTCGGTCATGGAATAGATAATTTTGATGATCAGACTGAAGGCTTCATTGATTTCGAACAAGGAGTTGATTGGACATTCAGGATGGACGGGTATGAGGGCAAGAGACAAATTGTAGAGGGGCCGACTCAGGCTTGGTAGAAACTTCCCTTGGAAAACAACACGACAAATGATGAGACTTAGGAAACATGGCATTAATCATAAGTTTACGAAGTAGGAGGCAACACAAACTCTCCATATGTTTGGAAGAATAACCAAATGGAGGAGGACACAACTCTATGTAGCGAGAATAGCTTCCTAAGGTCGTACTACATCCCATAGTTTGATGAACAAACGAACAGATGTGCTTTATCCAAGGGCAACTCATTATGCTACCAATAAAGAAAATACTTTTCCCTTCCTCTTTTTGGGGTATATTTGATTTTTTTGTCTTTTTCAATAATTTTGGAAAAAAGAATAAAGGAATGTTACGTTACAATGGAGGAATGAGTGTTACAAACATACAAGTTCAAGGCACAAGGACAAGACTAATGTTCATAATAATGATACTCGGGAAAAATCCTCCGGGGGCCAAGGGTGTTAAGACGCAGAAGCAAAGTGCTACAAGGCTGACGTATAAGGTATGAAAATGTGGTTAACAAAACACACAATGGTAACATCCTTCGATGTAAGTTTAACGAGCCCAAAGAAGGAAATCTCGGTGGTTTTTCATATTTAGAGAGTCTGAAAAAACATAAAAGGAGACTCCATTGGGGTACCTTTTTCGAAGATAGTCTAGTCGGTTCCAAAAAGGGGTAAACTAGCACCGACAAGACGTCTATTCAAAACCATTTTAATGAGTGTGATAAGGACAAGATCACTCAGCCATTTTTTCATTTTTAAGGAGTCTAAAAAAAGCTTAACTATGGACTCTGTCAGGAATGTTCTTCTGGACCAATTTAATGAGTGTGAAAGAATAATGTCACTCAACGATCTTTTTAATTTTAGGGAGTCTGAAAAGAGATTAACTATGGACTCCGTGGGGGTTCATTTTTTGTAAGTTTAGTCCCTCAGGCCCAAAAAAGGGGTAAAATTATACCTGAGAGTACTCTTCTAAAGAACTGAAGTTCCATAGAGTATACCTTTGTTCATATAGTTGACCGTCCGGACCGAAAAAGGGGTAAACTACCACCGGACATACGTGACTTCAAATTTCAATTTAATGAGCGTGAAAGGACACAAGATCGCTCGAAAATCTTTTCATGTTTAGAGGGTCTGAAAAGGGATTAAAAGAAGACCCGTTATATCGTTTGGGAGTCCTGAGGGTGAGGTCAAGAGCGAAAAGGAATCGTGCAAATGAAGCTCAAACTCGTAATTAGGAAAAACTACAAGGACTCTTGAGCCTACAATGATTAGAGACAGCATGGATACCATAATGCAACCAGGATATACCTAGGGCATCCATGTTCCGGTAAGCTCTACCACCAAGTCGCGACACTTCTAAATCAACTATGATGGTTCTGTGTCACAACTTGATGGGATCGATCCTATGGTAAAATAAAAAGGCAACGAGATACAAAATTCAGGGTAGAAACCTAACCTATATGCTCAAGTTGATCCTCAAAAAAACAATTCCCACTGACCGTTGAAAATGACCCAAAACTCCAAAAAACTATCCCAATACCCGATCATATCCCTCCCATGCAACTCCTGAATCACTCTAAATGGTTTTTGGTATAAAGAAAATGATAAGGGAGGCCAAAAAAGTGACAAAAAGAGGCCAAAAAGTCTATAAATAGAAGATGGCAGCTCATTATCACCATTGCTGATTTGGAAATTGACTCTGGAGCCAAAACACCCCCTTTGATAAAAGTGGTGATTCTGAGAGCTACAGTGGACGAAACAAACTTCTGTCTGGACCAAGTAAGTACAAACTCTCTTAACTTGCATTTTAAGTCTTTATTTTTGCATTGGGTTTCATTTTTTAGGGGGGGCGACGACCTTTAAAAGGTCGGCCCTAGGTCCACGCAGGCTGTCTTAGGACATGCCGCATGTACATTTGGGAAGAGTAAACTCTGCACACATGTACACGCGACTGCCACTATTACAGCCCGTGTGGAACCCCTTATTGAATGAAAAAGGCTTAAAAAGAAAGGGTTAACCCTCCTGAACCTTGGTGTTTTGTAGGATGTATGTCCACTGGAGAGAAAGAGAGAATGAAGAGGTCAGTGAGTTGGTCGGGGAAGACCCCAATGCTGTGGCGAATTTGATGCAATGTGGGTTACTCAAGTTTTTCCTATGTCCTTTTATGTGGGCACAACCTAGGCTACTGAATGCCTTGGTTGACTACTGGCATCTAGATGCAGAGGCATTCATGTTAGAGGGGCAGTCACTGGTGCTCACGACCGAGGACATTTATTTTTTGACTGGCCTCTCCCGGAGAGGAGAACCAGTCAACTTCCGTACTTTTCCTTCGGGGCCGCATAACATAGTGGAATTGATAGGTCTATACTATGCGGATGATACAGACCACTCGAGCTCGCAAGTGCCCATAAGCAAGATCACTGACTTATCGCTACAGGCGATAGTATTTCTTATTGGGAGAATCACTGGTTCTACTGCTCTACATCAGGCGTCTTGTGCACAGATGAATTGTGCAGTCCAGTGCTTAAATGTACAATTTTTTTATTAGAGTACCACATTGCTTGAGTGTATGAAGAGGCAGTTGACAGATTGTCGTTTGCGAACACAGAGGAACTTCGGGTTCGGGACCATTCTGTGTTCATTCTTTTTTTAGAGAGTTCCGAGTTTTAGTCCTCAAGTAGTGGTACGAGGACATCATGCCTCTCTTCCTACTGTGTGTAGATGGGCAGTATTACTGCTGCGACAGGGTGGCGGAAGGACCAATGAGTCCTTCGATGATGACTTCTTCGTGTGGTTGTCGCAACAGATCCTGGTTATAGAGGATTACCCTTATGCCAGGATTGATTTCTAGAGAGACCTTGAGATACCAGTACCTCCTGGTGAGGAGCGAGGGGAGATGGGTAAGTCTCCACCTTTGTAGTTTTTTTTGTGTTAAACATATGTAATTTTTATGTTGTTTTGTTATATATATCATTTTTTTGTTATACCAGAGTATTTGATGGATATGTGTTCATTGTGTGCAGATGTGGGACCAGTGCGACCCGTTGACTATGCGAGGAACAGGCATCGTCCTTGGCCAGGGGCCACACCTACCACCGTAGGGGGACCAGCAGTAGCAGGAGATCTTCTAGTCGGGGAGGCTGAGAGCGTACTGAGACGAGTCGAGCGGAACTTTACTACGCTCACTCGCATAGTCCCGATGGAAAAGATTGAGGACCTGCCACCATCTATGCAGTCTCATGTAGTGGGGGCACCATGGATGTGGGTCCAGTTGTTTCGGCGTTTAGCCAACGCTATGGATCAGTATAACAGGGCCCACAGGCCTTGACTTTAGCTAGACAATTTTACATTCCACGAGCACTACTTGTATATATTTTTTGAGGGAATAAGCCCTGTGACTCGTTATTGGTCCTATTTTTGAGGCGCTTGTGTCCATCTGTGTACTCTGGTTACTTTATGATATTATATATGGTTTTTTTTTGTCTTTTTTTGTCTTATGGATCATGTGTGCAAAAAATGTATTTACATGTTTATGTGAATGTTCTATCATATGTGTGCAAGATGCCAATCTAAAATTTGATTAGCTAGAGTATATGTAACTTGGTTTAATCTCCTAGGAACATGAAAATATGTAATATAATCAAAGTTTCGTTCTAAGAGACGTACCCTAAGGAATCGTCGATGTAAAGTTGGATCATGAACCTGGTATACTCTGTTTAACTGAGACACAACCAGTTGAGCGTTGAGATAGACCCAGAGATGAGAGATATCCAATGAAAAAGCATCACAAAGCAACTCAATAACTGCACTATACTTGGTGACATTATTTGTGGTGTCACCTAAGCATATACCTCCGGAAGATAATAATTGGCCTTGAGGTGTAAAGATTACCCAAGCTGCGGAGGTAAGCCTCTGAGTGTGCCGACTAGCACCGTCTACATACCCAATGAACACCTTGGAATCACTTGACATCTTCCACAATGATGAAAGATAACATCAATGACACGTCCATAACACTAAAATAAACTAAAAATTAATAGTACAAAGACTATACATATGTTACAAAAAGTTACCCACAATGACCTGCCTATGAGTAATACTTCTTGAGGTAGAGCCCATTTCTAGGCTTTGCCAAAGCATTCCCTTCAAAGTCAACCAGACGATAAGCACCCTTTTTTAAAACCTATTTTATGATGAAAGGTCTGAACCACATGGGTTTGAATATTCCTGCCCCTAGGGGGTCCTTATCTTGGTCATAGACCAAGACAAGGTCGCCTTCAAAGAAAATCCAAGGACGAACAGACCTATCATACTGACACTTGACCTTATGTTTGTGAGCCTCGTTGACCAGGGACGCATCATGACACTGCTCATTGAGTTTCTCAAGGTATACTAACCGTTCTTCGAGTAGAGAAGTGTCTAGTAATAACTTTACTTCCAACTTTAGAGAAGGAATCTGACATTCGAAAGGAAAGACTGCCTCCAACCTGTAAACGAGTTGGAAAAGTGAGAAACCAGTTGCAGTCTTAACAAATGTTCGGTAAGCCTATAATGTCGAGTATAACATCAAATGCCAATTTGACTTGGCTGAGTTGATCGTTTGCTGTAGAATGGTCTTAAGAGGTTTGTTCACAGCTTCCACCTGACCATTTGCTTGGGGGTAGTAGGGTGACGAATGTTACTGCCGTAACCCAAGATTTGACGTTAACTCGGTCATCATCTGGTTTTGAAAGTGACTGCCATGGTCAGTGACAATCTCCCTTGGGACATCGAACCTTGCTATTATTTGGTTGAATAAAAAGAGAGCTGCAGTCTCTCCATCATCTTTAAACGTTGGCATAGCTTCAACCCACTTTGTAAAGTAGTCGACAACTATGATGATATAGCGGTGCCCCCTTGTTGAAGGAGGGTTGCATGTAGTGTAATCAATCCCCCACTTGGTGAAGGGACCAACTGTTATGACAGGAAACATGGGAGCAGGATGTTCCCTCATCTTCCGAGAGAAGATTTGGCATGGGTGGCACTTCTTGACCGATTCGATACAATCTTTGATAAGTGTCGGCCAGAAGTAACCTGCTCGTAGAATCTTTTGGGTTGTTTCCAACCCAGACAAATGAACTCCACAAGCTCCGGTATGGAAATCATTAAGAACGATAACTGCTTCGTCGTGAGTGAGACATCGGCATAGGATGCAATCTACACCTCTCCAATACAATGTATCATCGAGTATAAGATAATTCTTAGCCTGATGGCATATGCGTTGACGCTCATCATGAGAAGCAGTGGTGGGTAACTTCAAAGTCTAGAGATAGATAAGTATATCTCCATAAAAGGGATCCGAAGAGGTGATCAAAAACATATCTCCTCTGATAGGTGACTCTTCGGGCACAATATCACCTGACTCAACCGAAAGTTCCGAAATAAGTTCTGCCAATACCAGTGACTTTTTGGATTTTGCTAAAAAGAAATCTAATTCAAAATCTTGGAGGATGACTATCCATCTACTGATTTTGTCACCTATTACTCATCGTGTCAACATGTACTGAAATGGATTTACGACAGCAATGATGACAGTCTTGCGAAATGGGACATAATGACGAAACCGTTGAATAACATGGACTGCTGGCAACGCAAGTTTTTCAATATGAGAATAATTGAGTTTTGGTCCTACAAGGCCTCGGCTCAAGTAATAGATGACATTTTGAGAACAAGTCATCTTCCTGAACTAATACCATACCAATGGTTGACTCTGTTGCAGCCAGATAAAATAAGAAATCCTTGTTATAGTTAGGTGGCTGGAGAAGAGGGGCAATTGTGAGCGCATGTTTCAATGCGGCGAAAGAGAATTGAGCGACATCGTCCCAATAAAAAGCATCGTCTTTTTTAAATAGGCGCATAAAGCCCTTGGTGATCTTAGCATAGTTAGCGATAAAGCGTCTTAGAAAATTCGCCTTGCCCTGTAGACTTTGAAGTTGAAGGATTGTGCGTGGGGGGGGAAACTGAATTATTGCCTCAACCTTGAGAGGATCAACCATGATCCCCTTTTTTGACACTATGAAACCTAACAAACATCCTGACATTACGCGGAAGCTGCACTTGTTTGGATTCAAGCGAATCCAAAAGTAGCGACAACGTTCGAAGATAAGTTGGAGGTGTGTGGGATGATCCGTTCTCTTGCAAGATCGAGATGCTAAATCATATAAATAAGCCTCGACTATATTCTTGAGTTCATGAAAAGCAAAAGACATGGCCCGCTGAAAGGTTGCTTCGGCATTTTTAAGACCAAAAGGCATCTTACGATACGCGAATGTACCCCATGGACAGATGAATGTAGTTTTGTGCTGGTCTTCGGGTTTGATTTGTATTTGATTATATCCCGAAAAAATTTCCATGAAAGAAAAGGCCTCGCAATCATCACATTCATCAATAATCTAGTCGATGAAAGGTGTGATAAAATTATCTTTGGGACATGCCTTGTTCAAATCACGGAAGTCGGTACATACACGAATCGTGCCTTATTTTTTATTGACTTCCACAGGGTTTGACACCCATTGGGTCAAATGGATAGGATAGATAAAACCAGCTTTTAGCAATTTCTCAACCTCAACCTTAATGGCTACTACTTTCTTGGGTTTAAATGGACAAAGCTTTTTCCGGACAGGCTTGGCATCTGGATACTTTTTGATTTCATGTTCAACTATTTTTGGATCGATGCCTGGCATTTCCTCGTAAGACTAGGCAAAAACATCGCAGAATTCTTTAAAAGGATCAGTGTAGATTTGAATTTCTCCAAGGGAGCAGTCAGCTCCGACGAAGACATTCTCCATGATGTTGGGGTTTCGGGAGATATTGATCGGTAAGGTTTCAGCGATAGTTTCCATATTACCCTCAGCATAAACCTCATGTGTAGCTAAGGGATTAATAGGACAAGACTAATCTCCCATCATAGTCACGGTGAATTCTCCTGCTTCGATTCGGCTTAACTCTAGGAGGAAGTATGATCTATGATGAAGATCTTCCTAGGGTTTGTTCGGACTAGTCATTGCTTCAATTATTTCTTCATCAGAGGGAAATACCAAGTTTAATGAATCGGTGTCAGCGAGAGAACCCTGAGCCCAAATAGGCTCTAGAAGTGGATCGAACTCTTGTGCAGGAGTTGGATCAGTGTTAGCTAAAGCTTGCAGGACTAAAGAGTATGCTACTTCAGTTGTGGACAAGGGCATGGACATGCCCGGGTGCCCTGTCCCATCCATCGTGGTCGATGGGGAAGGAAGGATCCATGGATCATCGAAGTAAGTCATGCGGAACGACGAAACTTGAAAAATATCAACCTTATGGCGATTGGATATAAACTTGATATCACCTTGAGGGGGCGGGTAATCGAAGGTACCCATCAAAGATGGGCACAAACCAACCCCTACTTTGACTACACCTGGTTGAGGATTATCGATCATTGGGACCGTGGATGCCCCCAATGAAGGGTCGGGTCTAGAGAAAGACAATTGATCGATGGTCACTATCTGGCCCTCATGTGGGAACAATAAGACCCGGAAAAATGTAGCAACCACAACTTGCATGGAATAAGTCCAAATCCTTCCTAACAAGAGGTTATAGTCGAGGGGAGCATCGACTACCTCTATCTCGACACACATGGTCTTCCCTCCTAATTGCACAGGGAAAGAAGGAATGATACCATGTGGTCGGAATGCATGACCATCGAAAGCGGTGAGGAGAGTAGGTGACAGAGACAAAATGGGCTGGCCAATGGCCTTCCAACATGCCAATGACATAACGCATGTCGAGGCACCCTCATCAACCACCGTGTAGAAGATATTCTGAGTAAAAGTTTTCATGGGATAAGCCACTACTATCTGAAACGCTACGTGGTAAGGCATACGAGGTTTTAAGTCTGTTGTATATAGCATGATTGTACCTAGATTACAAGTCTTGGTAGATCCTAAAGCGGTTAACAAGGCTTTCCTATGGGAAGGGCATCTTTGGAGGACTTCCAAAGCGGACATCGCACAAGGGGTTTGTGATAAATCTTCCACCACAGAGTAGTTCTAGGCGGCCCTTGCATTTGGGTTATGAGAATCTTTTTTGAATGTGCCTTTGGGAATGTGTGTCATTGTTTCACCCAACGTCTTCTCAATCTGTAGAGGAAGATATGGGAGTTAAGCTTCTTTACCCTTCTCAGAAGTGCTTGGTTTACCATAGTCATGCGCTCTAGTCGATATAAAAGCATCACCCCTCACCATATATACGTTCGCAGATTCGAGGTTGTTCCCAGGTAGAGAGGGTCCTTGGTTGCCCACTTCCGTGCTTGTAGAGGCCTGTGTTAGATTTTTCCCATGTTGGAATGGATTGGTTAACACAGTAGGCTGTTGTTGTGTCACAAACTTTTGGGCCTCTGCAAGCCGGGGACAAAGGTGCTTCAGGTGGTCTTCCGTGCACAGGTTGCATGGATACCTCACCTTCCGTTTCTCAGTATTTCCCCCGCCAGCATTATCGGTGGGTTTCTTATCCCCCTTACACTTCTTTCGTTGTTTTTTCTTTCCTTCAAGCTGCTAGGTGGCCTTTGGATTAGTCGATTGCACTGTGTGTACATCTGACTTTTTGGTAGGGGGAGCAGCCAAAGCAGTAGTTTGGCTGGCCGTTGTGTGTTGTATAGACAATTGTTGCAACTGAGTCATTAGTTGGTCAACGGGCTTTGTTTGTACTGAACCGACAATACCATTGGCATGTGGTCCAATTCTTTGTCTAGTTTTATCAAGTATTGAGCATGGTGCATCTGGAAAGATCTCGTATAATAAACCGAACTGAGAATAGATTAGCTCAATTTTTTGAGCTCTCATGATGGCGTCTTCTTCAGAAAATACTCCCGACGTCACGACGTCTTTGGACAACTATGGGACCAAAGACTTAAGAAACCACTCAAGAAGGAATGTTGGTGGGACTGGTACCTTAATTAAACTCTTTTTGCGTCTCCATTCTCGAATGTGATTAGAGATATGGTCCACTTTAGTTTGTGAGAAATTGGCCAGCAATTTGGTGCCAGCGTCATACCTCACAGGGAACTGGAAATGGTTTAGGAAAGACATCGCCAGTTCAGTGAAGGAAGAGTATCTTGAGTGGTCGAGCTCAATGTACCATTTTGCGACACTCCCAATGAGAGTATGTTGAAACAATTGCAGCTGTACGAAGTCGTCTTTCAATGAGTTAGATGAGCACCAAAGATGGAAGGTAGTCACATGATCTCCTAGATCTTCGTTAGGCTTGGCTTCGAACTTTGGGATGTTTGAAGGAAACTTCGTCGGCATAGGAGGCCAACGCAGATCGTGATAGATAGGGTCATTCAACAACCTTGTCAAGTCTGGCAAATGCAAGGTTTCCAGGAAGGGTAGTTTCGGTTGTTGGTGATAACCTGGAAAAAAGGGGCCTGGAGTTTGACTAGCACCAGGTTGCCAAGAAAAGTTTGGTCGCTGGCCCAGATTCTGGTAGAAACCATGGCCATGGCCAGCAAATGGATTTTGCATGTGAGGATACATCATTGGCGGATTTCCAAAATAGGGCATAGATGGTTGGGCATGCATTACATTCGAAGGACTTTGGGAAGGATTATTCCATGTTGGTCCCGTGGGGATAGGCATAGTGCTTTGTTCGGGGTTCCATTGATTATGAAAAGAATTACCCCAGATCAACATTCCCGATGAGGGAATTGATCCCTGCCAGGAATTCCAAGGCCCTACCGCGGAAGAAGTTCCTAGGTGTGCCCCCTATGCAAGAATAGTACCCTGCATAGGAATAGGTTGTCCAAAACCGGGGTTGCCCCCAATTGGGAAAGTAGCTGACGAGAAGGCATTGTTACCAAACGCACCAAACAAAGAAAATGATGTCGAACCTATCGACATATTATGCGAAGGTGGTCCTTGACTCCCTGCTCCAAGGAAACTATGGTGTGCAGGTTGCTCGGTGGTTTGCATATGTGAGCCACCGAGTGAAGGGGATGAAGGAGGTATATGACCTCCCCAGTAAGGGAAAGCGTTAAAAGGAGCAGGAGTTCCCCCCAAGTTTCCTTGCAGAGGATCGTTAGAGCTCCCTACCCCCAGGCCTGAAGTCTTTGAAGTGGAGTAGGAAAGTACAGGACTTGTACCTGAACTAGGCATCCCGTATGAGAATGGAGGGCATGTCGCACTTGGTGTGAAAGGGGTTTTGGCCGCCGCCAGAGACGGGATCAGACCACTATGCGATGTGGAGGTGGTCGAGACCATGGTGGCTCGGACCGATGACGGTGGGTTAGGAGGTGGAAACTCTCCTGTGGTGACAACCGTAGTGGGAATTGAAGAATTCCCAGAAGGAGTAACAACATTTGTTTCCATTGCTGTGTGCGACACTGTCTGGCACTCATAAGGATGAATCGTTATGATGGTGGGTGTCGAAATATCAGTGGTGGAGGTTTCAACTAGACCAAAATATTTTGCTCCAAGATCTAAAATGATCGATTCCTATGGATGTTGGTCGGGCACAATTTATTGTGACCCGGTCGCTTCAAAAGACCCTCGTTGGTCTAGCTTTCGCCTTAGTGGTGACGGGGGTGGCTCTAGTGTAACCGGTGATAGGCCAAGAAGCTTTCGTGACCGATAGAGCTTGTGATCCTCCACTGTGTGAGAATATCAAAGACACACTAGGGTAGTCTAGCCGTTCAAAAAAAACACGCACTAAAAGAAGTCCCTAGAAGATAAGACAGGCAAACACTAAATTAATTGGAAGAATAGTTACAACAACCAACACTAGAGCAACTTACCGGTGCAAGTGAAACTCAAAAAAAGAAGCACCCTCCAGGTATACTCTGCAAAGCATGGCCCGATGTATGTCCTAGGTACTGCGGTATACCCCCGCAGTAACCTGTGTATGTCCCTAAAAAATATAGGCAACTAGGTTGCCAGTGCGCGAACAGTCACCAGGCGGGTACAGTCGAAAGTCGGGTAGACCACAATGAGAAGGGTATCGAGCCTGAAACCTGTCAAGGGTATCGGAAGAAAGTGGTTCGGAAGACAACTGAGGACCTCAAACGTATTTGAGACCCATGTAGCCTCATGGCAAATGCAATCGACGGAATCCCAAAACAAGCCCTCTATATGTGTTCTCCACTACAATTGGTCCAGCTTTGGAGGGGTTATGTCCGCTACCTTTCCGCATGTGACCTTGTGTTTATCCCCTGTGTTAGAGGGTGGTCCCGGATAACTTTCATGATACTGGACTTGGTCACTCCCTAACTCAGACTCCAATGTTTGATTTTAATGGCCTTGAAGAGTTTCCTCTACAACCTAATCCAAGGCCCTAATCCTGAACTAGTTGGTTAACCCTACAAACATAAAAGTCTAATAAATTTTAGATTTTAGCGTTAATTTTATGGCTTGTCTTATGTCAAGGGGTATGAAAGTGAAACTAATGATGTTTTAAAGACGAAAGTAAAAAATGAATAGAAATTTGGAAACAAAAATTTCACTTAATGCAAATTTTCAACAACTTTTCAAAATTTTATTTTTATTTTTCTAAGATATTTTGAATCAACAAACTTAAAGAAGGTTTTCACTTGACTACGAGATACTTACGATCTAAGTAAACTATTAAGAACTTAAGAAAACAAAGATTTTTCCCTGGCTACTAATGCAAAATCACACTTTTCAACCAAACAAGAAAATGAAAGAGATTTTTTATTTATTTAAATGTTGATAAAGCAAAAAGGAAAAATACCAACAAGTCAAAAACCAAGAAACAATTTATGGTCTAATCGCAGATCGCAAAGAATCACTTCAAGAAATCACACACTAGCAACTTAAAAAAGGACTCTCACACTTGTCTAAAAACCCTAAAGAAATTTTTTAATGACAACTATTAAATGAAAAAAGCAAGCTAAGGCTAAGATCAACCCTAAGATACTGACTTCTAGGACAAAGATTCAAAAACCTGAGAGGTATAACTCTTTTCAAGGGAAAGGATGACTACCATACCCTCAACAAAAACTATCCTGCACAAGCACACTATTGACAATCCAATAGCAAGCGTGTGCACGCGAGCTGTGTAGAGCCAAAGGGTGTGTACATGCGTGTTGGCCTTATACAGGCCACGTGTATCTCTAAAACTCTGAAACAACTAAAAACAAACAATCCAAACCAGGAAGAGACCACTGATATTGAGAACCATGATCTCTTGAAGGTTTAGACACTCTCTTTAACAGAAAAATAAAACAATGTAAGGAAAAAAATTCATAAAACAAACCAATCTGAGATGAGACTGCAAACAACCAAGACTTAGAAAGAATTCCAGAAAACCCCTGAGAATGACTGATTCTGACAGGGAAGAGGATGACTACCTCAAAAATTTTCTGAAATCTACATGCTACTGCTACTTTTCCAGCTAGCATTTGCACGCGGTCTGTAATAAAGTAGGGCGCGGGTACATGCATGCAGACCTTATGAAGGCCGCGTGTACCTCTGTGGGTCTCGAAAAAACACAGTCAAGCAAATAATAGATATATTTGGTATGGAAAACCAGACTCTCTGCTAGCTCAGACTTTGCAGAAACTTCAAAAAACAGGAAAGAAAACCAGTCTTTTAAAACTACCCAAAAATATTCCCAGGAACCCTAGAGACTTCCCCAGTATGGTCACCAATTCTGTTGTGGTGGGAAATCCCCCTACGGACTAGAAAATAGGGTTATATTATGCATGCAAATATGACCAAAAGAAACCTACTTTCTACCTTCGTCCCCGGACTTAATCCCCATTTATTTTCAGCAAATATATGGTTAGACCAATATACCTTGTTCTGGATGTTCGATGTCGATCCCTCTTCACACTTGATTGCTTGTTAGTAGGTCTCCTCCCAAGGCTAACCTTCATACAAAACAAGCAACAAACTACACATGCATTTTACTTACAAACTAATGGGTTAGAGATTCAAACATATATTTACTGAACTATGAAGAACTCATATAGTGGGACATGAAAAGCATTTATTTATTATTAACTTTAATGAATCAACTTATAATGTCGAAACCGGCCACTGCTCCACGAATCCTGATCCTGGGCTCCTCTTAACTTCTTTGCTTTGTATATCTTCTTGCACAAGGATGGCTAAAGGGTTGGGACAATGGGAATGTGCAATTGGGCAGAGTTTCTTTACTCTTATTCTCCTCTTCCAAATGTGACCCCTAACCCTTCTTTTATAGGCTAGAAGAAGCTAGGTATTTGGACGAACCCTCGGCCATGCATGGCCAGGAGTTTCAGTTAACTCACCCAAAGTTGTGTGTTTCGTCGACAACTTTCCTTTTTCCATGCTTTTGTCGGTCCACATGGGTTGTTTTAGGTCAGCTATCATGTACACGCGTGCAGTAATGGAGCAGGGCGCATGGGCCCTTATAAAAGAGGTTTTCTAAAGAGTTTTTCAGTAGTGCTTTGGCAAACAAGGGATTTGAGATGACCTGATGCCAGGTAAGCATGTATGGTGCAAATTAGGGTTATAACACACTCTCAAACTTTAGCTCCTATTTCACTAGCATAACTACTCTCAAACTCTACCTCCCCCATCTCCTTGATTTGGATTTTTCTTATAGGAATTTAGAAGAGATTGTAGATAGGATTCATGACATGTGAATTAGGTGGTTACAAGTCATGGATAACTTGATGGCATGTGAAATAAGAAATTACAAGTCATAGATAGACTTGATGGTATGTGAACTAAGCTATTACAAGTCATGCAAAAGTTTCATACTTAATTATGGGTTTTTTCCAACCTATTATGAACTTTTATCTATCATGAGCCTTTGCTCAAGTTTCATGCTCAATTATGAGCTTTTTCCATCTCACTATGAACTTTCTTTTCAATTATGATTTTTTTCTCAATTATGAAATAATTTTTATTTCATAATTATGAAATTGTGAAAAAATAATTATTTCTTTGTGAAATAATTATGAGAATTTTACTCAATTATGTAATTATAGCCTCATAACATCTAGTAACATGCTTACAAAACCTATGGTGGCAAATAAAAGTATACCAAATGCCCCCTAATGTATGAGGTCAGAAAAAGAACTAATGACTGAAATACATTACGAAAATTCATGGTGACGAGTGGCATAA
>ML817037.1:33673-76981 GCA_009831015.1 Picea engelmannii | reverse complement strand
CATGCTTCTATGTTCCATGAGCATGGAACCGACCTAAGAAATCATGAATGAAAATGGATACTAGCAAGTGAGGTCCACTCTTAGCAGTGGTTCTCTCCATGGGTAGGTGGATGTAAAATGGAGGATAAGTAATGCAAGAGGCAGATGGTCAAAGGCTATTTCAATAGCATTAAGCGGGTTCTGGGAAAACAACAATGCAACAATGAGGTGTATTCCACAAGAAACAAATTCATAAGCAATCGTAAAGCAACATAAAAAGTTGGGAACTTCCTCAGGATATGGCCAAAATATAGATGAAGAGAGGAAAATGAGACTCAACATCAAGTCATGGCAGGGCTACAAGAGAGTTCCCAAGCCTATTCAAAATCACAACATGGGCACCAAATTGCAATCCAGGTGTTAACTAGTGCGCCCTTGAAGGGTAGGCACACTACCATACAAGTTACGATGTGAAAAAATGGAGTGGCTAATGTCGTAGCCCGATGGTATCGAACCTAAGGCATTGTGACGACAAAATAGATGGTTAATAATGCAAGATGGTATCATAGGGAGACACATATCCCTATATTCTAGTTCAAGAACATGTACCTCAAGTTTAGTGGAAGTCGTTATCTTTTTAAAAAGGTCCCCGTAATCTTGTCAACACATGTAAAATAGATTCCAAGGTCAAAACACGTAGTGAAATATCAAAAAAGAAATTATTTTTGTATTTTTTTGGATATGATATATGAAAAAAAAAAATTACACTACACACCTATGTACAAGGCACTATGCATGTTGATTCTTTGCACCAAGTAGGTCCCATTTCTAGGTTCAAGCCAATGATATTTTTTGTCACCAATGAACTCATGGGTTGTTTTTAGCATTATATGGCTCACCATGTTGGGGCCATACCACATAGGAACACATTTTTGCAATCAAAGATAATCATATTGAATGGTTTTGTGAGATATGATAGCCTTGTGATTATTCCCATCAAGATGTGAAGGAGGTATAAAACACGAATATTCAATGGAAGGGGAAGCATAGAATTTGGTGGCAAGTTTCAAAAAACGTAACCGAGGCAGAAAAGGGTCAAGACTAGGGGTTTCACTGGTTTCCCCAACAAAGGCCCCTAGTCTAGTATTGAAGCTCATCATGTCAAATTTCATTGGTTCCAAATCAAGAGAATATGATCGATGTGTCATCTCATCCTTGGAATTGTTTATGGAATCCATGACATCTAGGATGGCATTATCTAAAATAAACACAATATCTAGGAAATCATGTGAACATAGAGAGTCAACAACCTGTGTGGGCCAAGTAGGATGATCAAATTCCATATTGGAATGGATTTTCTGACCAATTTTATCTGACACTGACAATATTTCTAGGGAGGAAATCTCAACCATTGTGAGTGGTATGTTGGCTCCATAAGACTCAACTTCCTCAAGACAAGGAACCACCCAAGGATAAAAAAACTCGAGGGATCCAATGGTAAATGAAGATATCATATTGACCGAAGAAATGACATGGGTAGAGGATGGTGGAGGAAGGGGAGAATTTCCCTTTGATGAGGATTCCTTGAACATCCCTGCACCAATATTCATATACACACTATATGGGAATTACCGACAAAGGGTACATTATAACTTGCATTGGATCCAAGGTCTGGGGTATACAATGCTAATTGATCGATAGTGATGATTTTCCCTTGGTGAGGGAAATGTAAGACTCAAAACACCAATGAGACAATAATGATCATCTCATAGAACCAAGCATGCTCGAGTTGTATATTATACTCAAGAGGTGCGTCGACGACCTCCACAAAAACAAAGACAATCTTACCACCTAACTCAATGGACAATGTGGTGATAATCACATGGAGATGGAACATATTTTCATAGAATGATTTCGATATGGTAGTAGATGTATTAAGATTCAGAGAGATAATGGATTTCCAACATGACATAGACATGATACAAGTCAAAGATCCTTCATCAACCATAGTGTGAAGGATGTTCTTCCCTAATACTCTCACTTTGATTTGAAAATTGATTTGGTGGGAAAGCCTATGATCTAAATAATATGAATCAAAGGTAATCAAACTTGATTCCAAGGGATCAACCCTTCCTATAGTAGAAAACAAATCTTTCCACTGCACAGGAAAATTTTGGAGAAATTTGAGGGCAGACATGGTGCATGGTGCCTGGGCTAAGTCTTCCACGATGTTGTAGTTGTGGGCAGCCCATGTGTTCATATTGTTTCTTTTGCATCAAAGAACACCCTTCGGGGGGTGAAACAATGTCTCAAAGGATGGCTTATCAATCTATGGAGGGCCACCAGGTTGGGAAGAGGATGCAGACTCCTACGTGGGAGTAGTCTCGGGGTTGTCATAGTTTTGTGCTCGATTTTGAAGGGATATTGTCTGGTGACACATGAAAAATATAACATTCGAGGATGACCCCTCATAATGATGTGTACCTGTCATTCCCCCTTGTGGAGAGGTAGTATTTGATGCAACTATTTGTTGAGGTTTATGGGGGAAAGAATGAGTTAAAACAACAGGCTGCTGGGAGGCCTTTTGTTGTGCCAAATATCGATGGATCTCATCATTTCGAAGAGACTAATGAGTAGGGTGGTCCTCCCCACAAATCATGTAGGGGAACTGACTCTTTTTCTTTTCTTTTATGCCCCCCTCTTTATTTTTTTGGGTTGGAGTGGTCCCTCACTCAGTGTTGGAGTTTTTCTTCTTATTCCTCTTCTTTCCTCTAGGTCATTTAGGTTTCTTTTGTTATGTGGATTGCATATAACTCATCTCTAAGGTATAAGTGGGGACCGAGGTAGTTTGAGAAATAGGTGAAATAGTTGAAGGGTTTGACAAAATGGTCATGTGACCCATCTGATTAATAAGTTGGTCCACAGAGGTAGGGGATACATAATCGACCACACAATTGGCATAGGGTCTTGGGTTCAGTTTTATTGGATCATTTGACGGTCGAGGAGCATGTAGGATAATATCATATAGAGTTCCCAACTGAGAATAAATCATATCTAAATGTTGGGAATGAAATATGGTCTACTCTTTGGTAGCCACCCATGCCATAGAAACATTCTTAGCAATGGGTGGTAAGAGATATTTGGTGAACCACTCCATTAGGAGTTGGGTCCAAAATTTGGGTCTTGATCATCCTACATATTCACCTCCACTCATGTATATGATCATAAATGTGAGTGGAAGTATATTTATGAAATGAATTCAGGATCTTTGTGCCTACCTAGTGCTGAATAGGTATTTGGTAATGCATTAAAAATGCCATAGCCAATTCGTTGAAACTATTGAAGGAAGCACCCTTTAGTTCTATGTACCATTTGGCGGCACTTCCAGTCAGGGATATTTGGAAAATACACAATTGTATACTGTTATGCATCAAATAGTTGGATGAACACCATAGATGATACGTCATGATGTGTGTGGATGGGTCTTCTCCCAGCTTCCCATCAAATTTTGACATATCATATGGTATATTTTCAGGTATAACCAACCATGTGGGATCGTGGGAAATGGGGTCATTTGTTAAACACAAAATATTGGGAATATATAACATCACTAATAAGGGAAATGGTGTGTGAGGAAATGAATACTGGGAGGAGGATGAATCTCCTGGAATCCTAAATGAACTTTGTGGTCCACCCATATTTTTGCTTCTAGAAGGATATGTTGTACCAACATGGTAATTTCCCACAAGAATGGAAGCACTCCCAAGAGCATGGTCACTTTCGGGACTAACTAGACAATACCCCAAGGGAGTTTCCCCCAAAGGTAAGCATAGAACCTACATGATATTAGCCTCCTAAACCAAAACTATCCCCAGGGAAGAAACTATCGGGACCAGAGGTAGGGAGAAAGGGATAGCCACTCCATTGTGTAAATTTTATCCCAAGGACATGATTTGCCTCGAGAACAGTGGTGTAGAGGGAAAGAAACTATGCACTACCCCATGGGATATTGATTCCATCAAAAACATTACTACCCCCGGAGTAACTAGGAACAACCTGAGACCCACTTGGTATATTCCAACCAGAAGGAAAACCAACACTCAACATTGACAGGATACTTGTAGGAATGACAGAGGTATAATCGATTCCACCTCTCATGTTGAAACCAAATTTTTTCCCCCCACTAGAAGCACATCCAAATTCAGGCATCGACACTGAGGAGATGGGTGTAGGAATGCTTGGTATGATATTATAATTAAACATAGACACAATTGACATCCCCAAATGGAGGGACATGATGACATGGGTAGAGATGGGACAGGTTCAATGGCACTTATGGATGGCAAGGAGGACATTACTGGGATTCCCCCCATATCATTCATTGATGGGATGTGTTGACACTCGGAACTGAATTTTGGTTGCAGCAAATCAATTTTGAGGAAACCTCAAACCACTTTGGATTGGAAGCTGCCCTCCCCCAACCCGAGAGGGATCTCTCGAACAATGTCACAATATGATCTTCAGTAAGCGTGAAAAGGTGGGAAGATTTATGGGTAAATGATGGTCTTGGATTTTTAAAGTTTGGGGGTTAAACCAGGGAAATGGTCCATTGGGCATGGAGTCAAGTGAAAACCAAAGAAAGGAGACAATAGCAGGGATCATATAACTTGCGGAAAGTGAGGCAAAGTAAGTCTATCTTTTGGCAATTTGATAATCATGATGCGGTAGCAGAAAAAGGAAAGGAAAGGCCGATGTAGCAGAGAATATGTGTAGAATTATGGAAGTGTAGATTGGTATTACACCCGCTGATAGATGGTACAGAGGAAAAACAGTAAACAATTACAGAAAACCAATATTCATTCGCTATAGTAGTGGTCGTACTAAATTATAACGAAGCACATCAGTTAGGAATATGAAATGAAACGAAGATACAAGAAAATAAACTTGTAACACAGTCATGAAGGAATAAGAAATAAACAATATGATAATGACAACACATCAACTGTGGGTAAGGAGCACATAAAATGAGTTCCAAACAAATTTAACAAAGCTGAAATAAGGAAGAACATACTGAAAGAAATTGACTGTGATGAATCTCACAGTCACAAGTAAAAAATCTTCTGTATTATTTCATTTCTGGTTTACAAAATAACTCAGCATTACCCAGGAACCCCTCTTCACAAGAGGTTTTTTCCCAGCTCGCCCCCGTGCCCTCCTTTTTCTCTGTTACATCAATCCATCTTTTCAAAGAAAAATCTAAAACTCTTTGTGTTCCGGGAATTTGAAATGGTTCCTCTTCATGGAATTCTGTGAATGCCAGGTGCGTCTGCCAGATGCTCTGTCGTTACTTGAACCGTTTCTAATCATTTGACAAGTGGGGTACTTAATTTCGTATAACTCTCCTGTTTACAGTCTGAATTCTCCTTAATGTCCACAATGAGTCTTCCCAAGTCATTATTCCGTACAAATCCCTTTGAATTCCCATTCTCCGCAAATCCTCCATACGAATTCTTATTCATATCTTGCCCAAGGCTTGCATTGTACACAGGCTGTCTATCAGCACCATCCTCGCTGAAGGAATAAGCAGATGGACTGTAACTTCCAGCATTATACTTGGACCATCTTTGAGAACGATCCGAATTTCCATCAACTTTAATTGACCCAAAGATCCTAATGTTAAAAATTCCTCCATACAAATCAAAACCACTATGCTTCTTAGCTTCAGCTTGAAAATGGGCCATTTGAGTTTGTATCCACACAGAATTTCAAGGCTATGTATTAAATCTTCTTCTACTTCAATATCTGGACTCGAAAAAATGAATGAACAAGATACGGCTCAATTTGGGCTAACTTCATACAAGTGTCGAAGACAAGATGGGGATGGAGGCTTGAAATCTTCAAAGTATAATGGTGGTTGAAAGATTCTGATCCACCTAACTAGATGAAAGATCAAATAAGCTATGAAAATATACTCCGAGAAGGCCTCATCCTTCTCCCCCTAACACCAACTGGGTAGCAACCTTCCAAGGATTAAGAAATGTGGGCTCTCGGACTCACTTGATGGATACCAAACACCAGTTCAAAGATGTTGGAGATTTTCACCGAGAGCCAAAAAAAAATCAATGTATTTGCATCTCAGCCCATATATTGAACTGAAACCCAACTGCTCAATCACTGACTCTTGACTGGAAATAGCCTTGCAAAAACAATTGACACTCTGGCAGGACTTTTGGTATTAATGTAGGACAGTGCCATGAAGAAAAGATACTTGAGATTATTTTGCATGGCGTCACAGAATGCACGTTGGGTTTCACTGCAAAGAAAAGCCTCCAACTTGGACTCGTTCACGAGAAAGGTGCCCAGAAATAAATTACAAACGTTAACCCAATCCTCCACT
Source organism: Picea engelmannii (assembly GCA_009831015.1). Lineage (NCBI taxonomy): Eukaryota > Viridiplantae > Streptophyta > Pinopsida > Pinales > Pinaceae > Picea > Picea engelmannii. Next base: position 70,605 of record ML817037.1, on the reverse strand, counting down.
ATTCATGGATCCGTGATCTTTATTTTTTGCTTGCTAAACAAGCCTACATCACCCACTTAGGTTTACTTTCAGAATCTGGAAATGATACAATATCTGATGTTGTGTGTGAACCCTAACACCTTGTATGGTTCTCTCGGTAGATGCACCAGGTACCGGATGGAAGGGTGGGCATTCTTATTTTTCACTCATCAATCTCTACAATTTCCTTGTATGTGTCCAGGACTCGGCTTGAAGTGCTCGATTGTCCATTACTGGAGGGCCATGAAGGATGTATCATGATTCGTGCATGCCTGCTACTTCACAACATCACCAAGGGGAACATTTGGAGCCTTTTTGGCATTCTGTAACCAAGGATGCTCAATTACTTGCTGAGTTGTTAATCGTCACGTGGGATCAGGCTCAGCATCTGGCGTATAAGACTTCTTGCAGTTTCGGAAATTTTTGGCTATGGCTCTCTTTTGAAGTCTACAAAACCATGAAGAATCGCCTAAGAAACTCCTTGCTCTGATTCAACCCAAAATGGTGGCACACCACACAATAAAATATACAGAATAACACCAGCACTCCACACACCAATCTCAGGTTCGTAATTACACTTCAAAACCTCCGGTGTCATGTAGTATGGACTAGAACCCTGATTTCGGGTCTCGGGAAAAGAGAATAGTCAATCCAAACTTTAGGTCGGCCGAATTTCTGAAATAGAGCTCGACGCGATTTCGGTCTTTAGATTTTTGTCGGCATTGTCTCGTGACTGTTTCGTAGTCTGTCCCTTTTCTCTCTTTAGCACCTGGGGAGATCTGAAGGAGGCAGCTCCAATGTTTCCAAATAACTGCGACCATTCTTAACTAGAAACACCACATTCTGTCCAAACGACTAATGATTGTCAAAGTGACAGTGCATGAGCCACACTTCCTGGATTGTCAGCCCTGAATCGAATGGCAGTCCATCCGTTCATGCCAAATATGCATGGTATACTTGAGTTCAGACTAGCAGAAACTATTCATGATGCTGCAGAATTTGCCACGACATCATAATGTGTAGTAACAGCTCCTCACAAAGCTCCACCACCCTTCCGCAATGCTCCTCCCTCAATTTGGTAACATGCAGACTACATTGTAATCTTCGTCAGATTTATCGCAACGATATGTTATTAATTTAGATTGATCACCAGAATCTGTTACCAATGAGCCGAGACAGAACGATTGACATGGATTCCTAAAGTCACGGAACAAAGCAGCCCGAGAGTGACAGATGTGGATAGAGAGATATGGAATGTAGAGTGTGGATCTTACAGGAAAAAAAACAACCACCAACTCCCTCTTCGTGACTTGAATGGGCGTCGGAACGTTGGTTTGACGGACTTGTGTGTGTTCTTTGAAATACGTTCAAGATCAACATCTTCAACAAGCTTCATATTCTTTGTGTGGATGCGAAGAACCTCCAGTCGACCAACTTCATCTAGAACCCCAATGTCAATTTCACAATCAAACCTACCAAACCTTCTAAGTGTTGGATCAATGTTGTTAGGCCTATTTGTTGCTCCCATGACAATCACATGAACTCGAGATTTTAGACCATCCATCAATGTGAAGAGTTGAGATACAATGCGCCTCTCTACTTCACCATATGCCAAATGTGTACATATAAAGCAGAGAGTTGTGTGATGAAGAGACATTCTCACAGCGATTGATCCCTTATTTTCGAGACATCCCATGATGCCGCAAGCAACTGAGGAAACGTGTAAGTTGTGGATATGGCGTCGAAACTCCGATCTGACCCACACTGAGATGTATATTCCCACCATTTGTTTACTCGCCACTCTATTTTAGTGCTGTATATTGTGCGATTCTTTGAACCATTCATTCAGCAAGGGTTCTTCCCCTACCTCTACTTTTGCCTCTGTAGCTTCATCAACGTTTGTCGACAATGATCTGCAGGAAGAAGGAAATATTGCGGACCAGTCGTCTGATCTGTTAATTTTGGATGCGGGAAAAGGATAACTTGTTCTATGCAAATGAACTAAAGCAGGCATTGTAGGCGACGAAGGGGCGCCACAACTTCTTGGAGTAACCGTTCTTCTTGATGGGATTTTGTTCAGAGTTTTGCATATTAAAGTGTCCCATTTCATGGTGGGACCTCTGTCTTCGGAGCCGAGGACGTTTACCGCTTTCAGAGGAACGATTTCTTGAAACCCTAGTACATAGATATTTGATGCTTCCTGTTCAAGATCCATCCAGTTGGTGTCGTATCAAAAAAAAGGACATGGGAGCATGGAAAATACTGTGGAGCATGACCAAAAAGTGTTTCTGAGATGCCAAAATACCCACTACCGATACCAGTAATGCTCGGACCAACACACACAATGAGCATCCCATTGATAATGCAGTGTATACTAGAATGAGGAAAACAGTGCTAATTATAGGCTCCATATCTAGCGTGGGAGGACATGCCCATGCCATCCAATAGTTGCTTCCAACTTGTAGCACCTAAAAAATTGTTGGCGACAACAACATAACTAGAACCAAGCCACCACCATACACTGTTGTTAAATTTGGGCGAAAGTGCCTAACTAATATCGGAAATTTTCAATATCTGTTACAACATAGGCTCCATCTAGGGATGGTACTTTCCCGTAAAGTGCCAAGAACAGTAGACCAGGTGCCTTCATCCATTAGGAGACCTTACGCGAAATCTGTAATTCTGAGTTCTCCTGCCAGTGAAATCACCATCGGAAAATTTTAATGGAGTCGCCAGAGCATGTGCAACCAATATTTTCCTATGACCGGCTACTCAACCAGGCCTTAGGACTATGTAAATGTCGTTCTCCCAGGGATAGATATCAACTTCGAAATCCCCGGCAACGGCACCAAAATGTTGACACTTGGAACTGAATTTTGGTTGCAACAAATCAATTCTGAGGAAACCTCGAACCACTTTGGATTGGAAGCTTCCCTCCCCCAACCTGAGAGGGATGTCTCAAACAATGTCACAATATGATCTTCAGTAAGCCTGAAAAGGTGGGTAGATTTATGGGTAAATGATGGTCTTGGATTTTTAAAGTTTGGGGGTTAAACCAAGGAAATGGTCCATTGGGCATGGAGTCAAGTGAAAACCAAAGAAAGGAGACAATAGCAGGAATCATATAACTTGCGGAAAGTGAGGTAAAGTAAGTCTATCTTTCAACCATTTGATAATCATGATGCGGTAGCCGAAAAAGGAAAGGAAAGGCTAATGTAGCAGAGAATATGTGTAGAATTCTGGAAGTGTAGACTGGTCTTACACCCGTTGATAGCTGGTACAGAGGAAAAACAGTAAACAATTACAGAAAACCAATATTCATTCGCTATAGTAGTGGTCGTACTAAATTATAACGAAGCACATCAGTTAGGAATATGAAATGAAACGAAGATACATGAAAACAAACTTGTAACACAGTTGTGACGGAATAAGGAAGAAATAAACAATATGATAATGACAACACATCAACTGTGGGTAAGGAGCACATAAAATGAGTTCCAAACAAATTTAACACAGCTGAAATAAGGAAGAACATACTGAAAGAAATCGACCGTGATGAATCTCACAATCACAAGTAAAAAATCTTCTATATTATTTCATTTATGGTTTACAAAATAACTCAGCATTACCCAGGAACCCCTCTTCACAAGAGGTTTTTTCCCAGCTCGCCCCTGCGCCCTCCTTTTTCTCTGTTACATCAATCCATCTTTTCAAAGAAAAATCTAAAACTCTTTGTGTTTCAGGAATCTGAAACAGTTCCTCTTCATAGAATTTTGCGAATGCCAGGTGCGTCTGCCAGATGCTCTGCTATTACCTGAACCGTCGCTAATCGTTTGACAAGTGGGGTATTTACTTTCGTATAAATCTCCTGTTTACAGTCTGAATTCTCCTTAATGTCCATAATGAGTCTTCCCAAGTCACCATTTTGTACATATCCCTTTGAATTCCCATTCTCCGCAAATCCTCCATACGAATTCTTATTCATATCTTGCCCAAGGCTTGCATTGTACACAGGCTATCTATAAACACCATCCTCGCTGAAGGAATAAGAAGACGGACTGTAACTTCCAGCATTATACATGGACCATCTTTGAGAACGATCCGAATTTCCATCAGCTTTAATTGACCCAAAGAGCCTAATGTTAAAAAGTCCTCCATACAAATAAAAACCACTATGCTTCTTAGCTTTAGCTTGAAAATGGGCCATTTGAGTTTGCATCCACACAGAATTTCAAGGCTATGTATTAAATATTCTTCTACTTCAATATCTGGACTCGAAAAAATGAATGAACAAGATACGGCTCAATCTGGGCTAACTTCATACAAGTGTCGAAGACAAGATGGGGATGGAGGCCTGAAATATTCAAAGTATAACGGTGGTTGAAAGATTATGATCCACCTAACTAGATGACAGATCAAAGAAGCTATGAAAATATGCTCCGAGAAGGCCTCATCCTTTTCCCCCTAACACCAACTGGGTAGCAACCTTCCAAGGATTAAACAATGTGGGCTCTCGGACTCACTTGATGGATACCAAACACCAGTTCAAAGATGTTGGAGATTTGCACCGAGAGCCAAAAAAAAATCAATGTATTTGCATCTCAGCCCATATATTGAACTGAAACCCAACTGCTCAATCACTGACTCTTGACTGGAAATAGCCTTGCAACAACAATTGACACTCTGGCAGGACTTTGGGCATTAATGTAGGACAGTGCCATGAAGAACAAATACTTGAGATTATTTTGCATGGGGTCACAGAATGCACGCTGGGTTTCGCTGCAAAGAAAAGCCTCCAATTTGGACTCGTTCACGAGAAAGGTGCCCAGAAATAAATTACAAAAGTTAACCCAATCCTCCACTATTCATGGATCTGTGATCTCTATTTCTTGCTTGCTAAACAAGCCTACATCGCCCACTTAGGTTTACTTTCAGAATATGGAAATGATACAATATCTGATGTTGTGTGTGAACCCTGACACCTTGTATGGTTCTCTCGGTAGATGCACTAGGTACCATATGGAAGGGCGGGCATTCTTATTTTTCACTCATCAATCTCTACAATTTCCTTGTATGTGTCCAGGACTTGGCTTGAAGTGCTCGATTTTCCATTACTGGAGGGCCGTGAAGGATGTATCATGATTCGTGCATGCCTGCTACTTCACAACATCACCGAGGGGAACATTTGGAGCCTTTTTGGCATTCTGTAACCAAGGATGCTCAATTACTTGTTGAGCTGTTAATCGTCGCGTGGGATCAAGCTCAGCATCTGGTGTACAAGACTTCTTGCAGTTTCGGAAATTTTTGGCCATGGCTTTCTTTTGAAGTCTACAAAACCACGAAGAATCGCCTGAGCAACTCCTTGCTCTGATTCAGCCCAAAATGGTGGCACACCACACAATAAAATATACAGAATAACACCAGCATTCCACACGTCAGTCTCAGGTCCGTAATTACACTTCAAAACCTCCGGTGTCATGTAGTATGGACTAGAACCCTGATTTCGGGTCTCGGGAAAAGAGAATAATCAATCCAAACTTTAGGTCGCCTGAATTTCCGAAATAGAGCTCGACGCGATTTCGGTATTTAGATTTTTGTGGGCATTGTCTCGTGACTATTTCGTAGTCTGCCCCTTTCCTCTCTTTATCACCTGGGGAGATCTGGAGGAGGCAGCTCCAATGTTTCCAAATAACCGCGACCGTTCTTAACTAGAAACGCCACATTCAGTCCAAACGACTGATGATCGTCAAAGTGAAAGTGCATTAGCCACACTTCCTAGATTGTTAGCCCTGAATCAAATGGCAGTCCATCCGTTCACGCCAAATATGCATGGTATACTTGAGTTCAGACTAGCAAAAACTATTCCTGATGCTGCAGAATTTTCCACGACATCATAATGTGTAGTAACAGCTCCTCGCAAAGCTCCACCACCCTTCCGCAATGCTCCTCCCTCAATTTGGTAACACGCAGACTACATTGTAATCTCTGTCAGATTTATCGCAAGGATATGTTATTAATTTAGATTGATCGCCAGAATCTGTTACCAATGAGCCGAGATAGAACAATTGACATAGATTCCTAAAGTCGCAGAACAAAGCATCTCGAAAGTGACATATGTGGATAGAGAGATATGGAATGTAGAGTGTGGATCTTATAGAAACAAAAACCATCACCAGCTCCCTCTTCGTGACTTGAATGGGCGTCGGAACGTTGGGTTGACGGACTTGTGTGTGTTCTTTGAAATACGTTCAAGATCAACATCTTCAACAAGCTTCATATTCTTTGTGTGGATGCCAAGAACCTCCAGTCGACCAACTTCATTTGGAACCCCAATGTCAATTTCACGATCAAACCTACCAAACCTTCTAAGTGTTGGATCAATGTTGTTAGGCATATTTGTTGCTCCCATGAAAATCACATGAACTCGAGATTTTAGACCATCCATCAATGTGAAGAGTTGAGATACAATGTGTCTCTCTACTTCACCATATGCCAAATGTGTACATATAAAGCAGAGAGTTGTGTGATGAAGAGACATTCTCACAACGATTGATCCCTTATTGCGAAGACATCCCATGATGCCGCAAGCAACTGAGGAAACGTGTAAGTCACGGATATGGCATCAAAACTCCGATCTGACCCACACTGTGATGTATATTCCCACCATTTGTTTACTCGCCACTCTATTTTAGCGTTGTATATCGTGCGATTCTTTGAACCATTCGTTCAGCAGGGGTTCTTCCCCTACCTCTACTTCTGCCTCTGCAGCCTCATCAGCATTTGTCGAAAACGATCTGCAGGAAGAAGGAAATATTGCGGACTAGTCATCTGATCTGTTAATTTTGGATGCGGGAAAAGGATAACTTGTTCTACGCAAATGAACTAAAGCAGGCATTGCAGGCGACGAAGGTGCACTACAGCTTCTCGGAGTAACCATGCTTCTTGATGGGATTTTGTTTAGAGTTTTGTAGATTAAAGTGTCCCATTTCATGGCGGGACCTCTGTCTTTGGAGCCAAGGATGTTTATCGCTTTCAGAGGAACGATTTCTTGAAACCCTAGTACATAGATATCTGATGCCTCCTGTTCAAGATCCATCCAGTTGGTGTCGTATCAAAAAAAAGGACATGGGAGCATGGAAAATACTGTGGAGCATGCCCAAAAAGCGTTTCTGAGATGCCAAAAGACCCACTACCGATACCAATAATGCTCAGACCAACACACACAATGAGCATCCCATTGATAATGCAGTGTATACTAGAATGAGGACACCAGTGCTAATTATAGGCTCCATATCTAGCGTGGGAGGACATGCCCATGCCATCCAATAGTTGCTTCCAACTTGTAGCACCTGAAAAATTGTCTGCGACAACAACATAACTGGAACCAATCCACCACCATATACTGTTGTTAAATTTGGGCGAAAGTGCCTAAGTAATATCAGAAATTTTCAATATCTGTTACAAAAGGATGGATGGATCAACTACACTGGAAACACTTAGACCTGACATTATATAAGGTTCACTAAACAAGGAAGAAGGTGCACTAAATAATTCCCTAACCTGGATAAGTAAAAGGATGCCAGGACTAGTTAAAGGAGGCTTAAAGTTGGGTGAAGGACTTTCATCAACCACTTCCACTTCAACAATCCCACACTCCTCAGATTGGAAGTGAGACTCTTTGAATTCAAGGTCACCTATTTCACACCACTTAAGAGTTAGTTTTATGATCTGGGTGGACATCAGTTGTCACCCACCTATTCCACTAGCTCAACATACCGTTTCCATTTTGGCAGTTTTTCTATAGTTTTTCGGGTCCCAAACTTCTGATGTTTTTTTGAGGCCCAAAGCAACATTTCTTTGATGTGGCAGCACCCAATAGAGGTATTGGGATATACATAATGTGTACTCCTCAGCTAGACCTTTCTGAAGAGGTATCAAGCACTCCAAACATAGATCATATGCAAAAGCTACACCCCAGGGAAGTTGATGTATCAACTACCCCCATCGGAGTCCACAAACGTATTGGCATTTCATTTTTTGGGGTTAAGGTTTTGGATCTTTAGAGTTTTCCCATTTATGCTTTATGTTAAAAATGACTTGGGATCCTCTTTGCAATCATATTCTTTCAAATGTGCGCAACCTTCACATCTCTTCTCATAGATAAGTTATCACCATTCTAGTGATTTCATTTCACTCTATATTTTATTTTACAATCTCTGCATATTTCAATATTTAATAGAAATTGAGTATCATTCTATCTCTTTTTTTTTGTCTTATTTATGTGTTTCATTTCATTCCCTCATAAATCCATATCAGTGGTATCAAAGCGGCATGTTGTTTATCTATTTCTTTGTGCATGTCCCCAACGAGGTCAGGGTATTAAGAAGTGGGACTTGAACTGGTTGAACCTTTGGAAGATCATCCTCGCTGACCCCGATGGTCGTCCATGGTGGAGGAACATAGACATGAGGGATCAGGAAATCCTATTAATTTGTTTCTCATGGAAGTCCTCGTGAAGCAAAGGAATGAGATGATGGATTATTTTTTCCAAATCCTTCGGATATTGCCGACAACAATAGATGCATCTTCAACGAGCAACCACTTTGGAGGCACTACCCCCCTTCAAGGTAGAAGTTAATTTTTATATTCCCACATTTGAAGGTGAGATAGATGCATATGCTTTGGAAAAATAATTAAATCTACTAGAGGTTATTTCTCTATCCACAATTTTTCCAATAGGGAAAATATCACCTTTGTGCTCCTTAAGGAGGTCCCCCATGTCAAACATTAGTGGGATACTACTGTGAGAAAAACTCCACATAGGATTTTGGAATATTTGGGGCTGATCCCCCTTGGGACTCTTTTATGGATGCCCTCAAGGAACAATATTACCCTGTTGGAAAATACGATGACCAGTACACGAGATCGACCACACTCCATTAGGAGAGGGACAAAAAAATGTCAAAACTTCGCAAATACCTTCCAAACTTTGCATAATGTGATGGGTGTTCTATATGCACTAAAAAAAACTAAAAACCCTCAATTAAATTGTCAAGCTGGGGTAAGTAAACTTAGAGGTGTAGCACTATATGTGCCAAGGAAGAAAGGCTAGAGGTAGTATAGTCTAACTAAGGAAATGGGCTATCTGAGGACTAATATATTCAAGCAAAGGCTATGAATCATAAAACCCTATCAAGGAACTTAAACTATTTACCCTAAGTAACTTTTGAACAAAGGATCGATGGATAGTCCTAAGAAAGAAAATGAAAACCCTACTTAAAGAAAATTAACTTAATCATGAAAATAAGCAAAAGCAAACTATCTATTTAATCTGTCTAATGAGAAATAACAACAACAAACTACTTTAATTAACCTACTCAAATTCAATAAGAAGCAACAAGTAAGTAAATAAACAAGAAAGAAACTACACTATTAAAACAAATAAACAAGCAAGGAACTACCCTATCAAAGCAAGTAAACAAGCAAGCAATCAACTAACTAACCTATGGTAACTTCTACAACAAGTAAACTAATCAAATTTATTCAATAAGCAACTAATCAAACTAATAAGCAAGTGAACTCTATTCTTAAATTAAACTTCATAATTACTTCTAATTTACGAAAGGGAATCTTAATCTACTAAATTCAAAGCATTATGACAATAAAAGTAATCAACAACTACTCTTTAATCTATGATAAGAAAACTATTCTTTAATCTACCAAAGCAAGAAGACTATTCTCTAATCTACAAAAAGCAAGGAAACTTTCCTCTAATCTATAAGAGCAAGAAAACTCAAATATAGTGTTGATGGTTATGTCTCCGATGTCTTATGATATCACGGTGGGATTTAACAATTAACGATAACTCAAGAGGGATAAAATCAATATTAACTTCTATAGCGAAGTGAAAAGTATGAATTAGACAATCTAATGAGAACTTGACCATTATAGAAGAAACATCAACTACCCTGCAAATCCACATGATTATTCAATTCATGCATTAGTCATCAACAATATAAAAACACTATTCTATTTAATTCAATTGCATTCTATGCTAATGTAAGCAAATTCATACTACTAGAGATTCATAACTAAAAACTAAACTCAATAATCAAACTTTGAATAAAAATTGCAACCTAGATCTAGAATGGAAATTACATAAAGTAAATTAAACTAATCCTATTTTAAAAAATTAAGTTGCAAAGGGAAATACTCATAAAACATAAATCAAATCTTGTTTCTATTTCAGCATATAACAAGATAATAAAACTAAGAACTAACTGAGCAAACAAGATAAGCAAATTCAAAACTAACAACTAATCATTCATCGAAACCTTGCCAAAGAAACCATTAACTAAATACTATGTTTTAACTCTGTTTTAAATTCTATTTCAACATATAGAAATTCTAACTATCATCTAATTACACACAGGGGTTAGTATCTAAGCTTGCAAGCTCTCTCCTATCAATTAAAAATACATGTTATAATTACACTATCCTTCATAATAACTTGCAAAAGAAACTGAAGCAATTAAACTTATGAACAACAATCTACACAGTAAATAAACATAATAAAACTCATGTACATGAAATAAAAGAAATGATGATTACACTATATGAATTCATAAGATAATTGACTAAATATTCACCCAGACCACTGGTGGGCCCCCCAACAGGTCGTGGCTACTCCTCAACGATGAATCACGAGCTCAAGCAACATGATTTCAGCATTAAAATTAAAAACACAGTTTTAGAGAAAATGTCTTGAAAATGGAAAACCAGAGCTTAAATATCATTTTTCTACTTGTCTGACCATTGTTGTGGTATTTATAGATTTTACAAGCTGAGAGGCTGACCACTAGAAGGGTCGACCTCCTCTAAAAATAGTAAATTACAATTAATGCGTCTTAACCGCCCGTGGCTTCTAGAAACAAAGTGAGCTAATAAATGCCCAACATAACAACCCAATCCAATTTGTCAGAATTTCAGTAGCTGGAGGCCACGAGCACAATCAAAACCCATGTCTCTAATTTTCCCATCACTAGCCGCTGCTATTATAACCTCCAACTCACCCACGGTTTTAGTGCAGGACGAAGTGTCAGACGGAGTGTTGGATGGAGTACCGAACGGAGTGACGAATGCAAAAACGACCTGCGATTTTTCCCTGTGACAAAAAGATCACGAATTAGCTTCTTGGAATCATTAAAACATGTTGAATTATACTTAAAACCATCACAAAACATCAATAATACATACCTTGTATGAGCCACGACGATTTAATACAAAAACCCTTCAAAACTCTTCAAAATAGGAAAATTCACATACAATATTGGCCAAAAAGGATCTAATCATCATCATTAAATTAACCATATCGCGGGCCCAAAATTACCCGCGCACCTAAGATTTCGCAGGTCCCACTGCAAACAAAAAGGAATTGCCCCACATGACTAAGCTTGCTGAGAAGGATGAACTTTAGAAGCTTCTCCTTCTTGTCATAACTATTTTGTCTTGTGCCTCTTATGTTGCTTCAATTGTGCCCTAAGGTTGCGATTGGTTTTGGTCATTTCATCAACCAATCGTTAAAGGGAATTCACTTTTTCTTGGAGGATTGCATTTTCATGGTGAAGATGTGTCTCCAAAGTCTTCCTCTCTTCATATTGTTGCAGTAGCTGAAAATTTTCTTGTTGTAACTTCTCGATGGCTGGAACAGGATTATATATCTCGGAGGAGGGCTTAGATCCCTTGAAATATGTAGAATGTCTATCAGTCTTAGGATCTAGGGTATGCATCTGTGAGGTAGGAGTAATAGGGGGTTGATGAGGAGAAGTAGGTTCATATTTTGTCTTTCCTTGAGGCTTCAATTCATCTGCAGACACTTTCCTAAGTCTTTCGTGAGGGCTTTCAAGATCGGAGGATACTTGGATAGGGTCCGAAGTAGTTAGGGGTTTTGTATAAGGTTTTCCTTTTGTTCTCTGGGTACTCTTTCAAAAGGGTCCTCTATTAAATCGATTAGCTCCTCTCCTATTTGTGGGGACTGTAGGAAAGTCTTGTTGAATTACTTCTTGTATATTTTTAGGTGTAGGATCAAGATATGTTGAAGGCATCGGGGGGTTAGCAATAGGCTTAAAGGTCTTTTTTCCCAATGAGTCTGTAGGGGTATCAACAAGATTCTTGTATTTTTGTTCTGGCAAAGAAGTAGCTTGTGAAGGAGGGTTTGGAGTCTTCAGAGAGTGGGGTTTGGATGGAGAAATAATCCTTAGATCAAGTGTCTTTTTTCTAGTCTCGATTGTCAAGTGAGGGTTTGCAAATTGGTAAATGAACTCATCCCAATTTTTCCCCTATTTTTCCAATTCGGCTAAGACAATAAGTTTGATAAGGCCATGGTGAAAGAGGCTATTATGGGGATTGGTTACATTCTTCCTCACTTGGGAGGACATCTTCTCGAGACTCTTTGAAAGGTAGAAGGGAAAACTCAATGGTTTATTGAACTGAAAGTGAGCTAATAATCGAAAGTGACAAGCTTTAAAGGTGGAATATCTACCTTCACATGTGATCAAACTTGTGATGACTATGAGAGGGTTAATTAGCTCCTCTTTTATCCACTCCTTGGAGTATCCTTTAGCTCCAAAGATGTTCTGAAATTCTGGTTTAAAAACCCTGTTATAGCTCGATCGTAGCAACTGGTGGTTTTTAAACAATCTATCCCCCACTCTTGGAAGATTTATGGCTGTGGATATGGATAACTCCATGACCTAAAAGGTGAGAGACCCCATGCATGCTTTCTTTCCATAAAAAATAAGGGCAAATTGCATTGAAATTCCATCGTTGTGGCCTTGCAAGTGAGACAAAAACGACCCCTAGCCTGCACGAAGAAACACTTCCCTGCACGGTGTGAATACATGGATGGCGAAGAGGCCATCATAGGAGTATGGCTCGTACTGTTTGGGCATCATGACGGTTTGGAGAAGTGAACAGAGGGAGAAATTCATAGAGAATGGGTGCAATCGGGCCAAGGAAGGGCACGATTAAGTAGAGGTCGAGTGCAATTAAGCAGGGGTCGTGCGCAATGTGGATAGAGGTGAATTGGAATGAGGAGAGGCTGAGCATGTTTAAAATAGGGGCGAACGCAAATGAGAAGAGGGAAAGTGTGTTTTAGAGATCATAGGTGAATGCAATGACCAAAGGGTGAGTGTGAGGAATAAATGGGATAACCAATTATGTTTTTGAGTGTGCCTAGGGTGGAACGGTTGCACTTATGCACACACGAGTTTCCATGTGTGAGCGTCGATTTGAAATTTGAAGGCATGTTATGGGAGGAGATTGTAATGATGAAGAGGTTAGATCAATGTCCAATTATTTGACTTGGACATTTGATCATGAAAATGTCTAAGTTTACATCATTCAATCTTAATTTCCATGAACTAACTCAAATAAATGCCATTGATTCCTAGTTGCCTGAAGTTGTGGATAGTTATCGGTGTATATTTTCATATGGAACTTCATACGACATCTCATATGGCACTCCATATGGTACCTCTGTGTGAAATTCATTTTTACCTCCTGTAATGGATAACCTGCAGTCTTGGAATGGTTTTGACAGTCACAGTGATTAGGAGCAGAGGTAGAGTGTTCCATTATTATTTATTTTTCCACCATGCTTACTCAATCCACTCGCATAAGACATGTAATATCAATTCTTCAATGAACAGTCTGTAATGAAAATGAACCAATAAAGTGGTATGTTAAGGATATGTTTAGCCATTTATAGCACACAGGGAATTAGCATTTAAAAAATAAAATGACTGTTGATGTAATAGTCTGTATCATGAAAACAATACACACAAATTTTTACAAATATTCACTTCTTCTAGGCAATGTTATCATTTTTCAACTCATGAACCCCTCCCCCACACCTAATTATTGTGACACCACACAATAAAAAATATAGGAAACCAGTCAATTCTCCCAATAGCCGAAGATTTACAACTTGTTAAGTGTAGAGATAAATTTCACATTTGGTCTGATGAGACGGTTAGAATATGGCCCCACCTATAGGATAAGAGATCCTATATATAGATAAGAATAGGTAGGCGAGAGAGTTTCAATATAGTCTCAAATTTAGTTCCCAATGGAAAATTTATGGATTTCATTAACCTTAACTTAACCATACATACTTCATGTCATTTTTGTCTACAAGTAATGTCGTACATCAGGACCAGTTTAAATTTCTTATCTATTTTTGTCAGATTATCATCCTCGCTAGGTAGAATGCCCCACTTCTAGCAAGCATGTTCAGTACTCCGGCGGGTTTACCTAGTCATACCATAGGCCGGTACCCACTACCAACAGAACTGTTCAGTATCCCGACGGGCTAGCCTCTTACACCCTCAGAGACTGGCCCTCCATATTTTAATATTTTAGTATAAGATTGCTTTGTGCAAGAAGATGGGGGAACAACTCTGAAAACAACTTTTTTCTTCTCTTTTTTTTTTTTTTTTAATTGGGATGGAATTTATGTTAGAGGATGCCTTTCTGTTATATATTTCTTAGTGATTTTCCTGATGTAAGGGGTGCTTAAGTGGACGTAGCCTATCTAAATATATGATATAATCAAGCATTTTTAGTGTGAAGTGGATGGTACCATTGGGAAAGAACATAAAGGTATCTTTAGGCTCAACTCACTTTATTCCTTTTTTTGATGTTTCCATGGCTAACCACTAATCGGACCTCCTTGTTACTCTTTAATAAAGATACTTTACTCACTTACTCATGTTTTTTGGGAAAAATGTACGAGAGTGTTGGCATGTTTATAGGCAGAGTGTGCTTGTCATTGATGGAAAGAACAATAGCGATGATGGTATGTTTACAAGAAAGAAAAACAACAATGAGGAAAGCAACAATAATGGAAAACAGGGAAAGCATAAGCTCGGGAGGAGGAGCGAACAATATGCAGAGATCAAATCTTAGAAGAGATAGCGCTTTGTGATTTCCATAAGTGTAGCCGAGGTCCAAGAGAAGGACTCGCAGGAGGATAAAAGGTCAAGACCTTTGAACACTTAGAAAACATTCTAAGTTAGAGAGATCAGAAAGCTCAGTAGGAAGAACGATAGTGGTCATTGGATCACCAATATCGAATACCCGATGACCATAAGATCAACTCCTAGTAACCAGAGGAAGCATAGAGGAGAAGTATAGATATGATCTATTAAATCTGAGCACCGAGGATGAACAGTCGTTGGATCCAGAAATAAATGCACAAAGGTTAAGCCTTTGGATGAGCGTAGGAGAGCGGACTTGTCAAAGTCCCGAAGTCTCAAAGTAAGCAAGGACCTTCCATCATCAATACTGACAGGTGGCACAGGATCCTCAACTTTGGAGCTAATCACTTGGAGGATTTTTCAGTTTGAGACTTGAAAAACCTGAAGTCTGGAGAGTCGGAGTAAATGACAGTCGTCAGATCCATTTGACGTGGAAGGACAGGATAAGCCAGCAAAGTCACATCACAGAAAGATCGAGTTGTTGATCTAATTTCACCATCAATGAACAAGAATCACTTCGAATATAAAGATACGAGGAGGTTGCGCTCTGGAAATTTTGAGATTGGAATAACCCGAAGCTCGTAAATCATAAATTAATAAGGACTGTCGAATTTAGAGGAAAAATGAGGACCGTTGGTTCAGGGATGTTGGTCAGTAGACCACGTTAGTAAAAGGGCATAGTGGCAGACCACGTCAACAAAACATGTCAGCAAATAGGCATGGCATAATCAGGTGATGACAAGCATCAAGAGGAAATTGGCTCATTCCATGTCAACAATTGATGTAAGAAAGTTACGTCACTCTAGGAGAATTGCTTTGGGAGTTTCGTCACCAAGAAATGTCAAAAGTCCCGAAGTCCCTAAGGACGAAGGTCATAAGGCACTCTCATTCGTCGATCTAAGATACTATCTTGATCGTTATATCAAGGACACGTGGCACGGTCAGAGAACAACAAGTGTCAAGTTGAAATCGACATTTTAGGTATGTGAAAATCACAAATCAGAGTGACACGTGGTAGTTGCTCGGCTCGTGACACATCATCAAGTGACGCAAGAGTTACGTCACTCTGAGAGTTTTTCTTCGGGATTTTTACCACCAGCACTTTCCCAAAGACCCAAAGTCCTGAATGTCGAAGACCCGAAGTGGACACGAGACGTCCGATCTGAAGATCACTTCGGGAGTAGTCTCATCCATCGATATACTACGATGGAAGGATAGTGTAAGTGAAAATGTTAATTGAAATTAAGCGGTCTCCACCGTCTTATGAATAACTCAGCAGGTGATCACTCCGGAGGAAAGAAAGGGTTGAGATTTGAAATCTCCGAAGTCCAGAGACCTGAGGAGATCTCTACCGTTAATCCAAGAGGGACACGCGTCAGAGGTTGGTCAGCTCTGGAAGATTGACATGCGAAGGACAAAAGTTTGAGATTTTCGAAGGCCGAAGTCCTAGAGCGGAGGATAGTCATTGGATTAAAGGGAAATGCGTCTTTGGATCGTGGACTCCGGGTGAAATTCTCTAGGAGCAAGCGGAGTTTGAGAATCGAAAATCCCGAAGCCCAAAAGGCGAAATCGATCTCGTCCGTTGGTTTGGAGGGCCACATGTCACTTGATCATTGAGGATCATGTGTCAAAAAAGGAAAGAAGGCAAATCCGTCAATTAAAGAGGACATATGTCAATATATCTTCCATTCTGGAAGATATCCAGTCAACAACGAGGTTTGAGATTTGAAACTCCCAGATCCTGGATCACGAAGTAAATCTTAGTCGTTGATTTAGGGAGGTTAGATCTGATCCATAGATCGTAAAAGGAAAGATCTGAACCATCCACTCAGGAGCACCATCAAGATCATGATATCGACGGTCCCATCGCATTGTAGGGCCAGAACATGCTCTGGTCTTAATTTTTCGTAGGCGGGCCGCAATCGAAACCATGGTTTTGGAGAAAGGACGCATGGAGGATCGTAGTGAATTACGGGGAGAAAAGCGGGTTTCCCTCAAAACGCTTACAGACATTCTCGTAATCATGTGGTCACATGAAGCTCATCGCCCAAGGTCATATCGAGGGATTAGCTAGCACGTTGCTAGGCTCCACTTCGATGTTCGGGAGATCAGGAGTTAGGAGAGTCGAGGTGACTCACGACAGATGACCCAAAAAGAGAAGTCCCAAAGTGATTGGCCCCTGGTCACCGTCGGTGGTCATGTGAAAGGAAGGGTCTTAGCCAGAAAATCTAGCACCCACTGTGTATATTTCTCAAAAAGGAAAAAGGCACCAAAGGGATGAACGCGCATAAGTTTTTCTCAGTAAATGCCAGAACGAAGTGATTACATCTCCCAAAGAATTCAAGGAGATGTAGGGTGACTACCAAAGGAGCTGAAGAGTCTCGAGGTAACTGAAAGTGAAGTGAAGATTCATCATTTAGAAAATTGACAGATGGAAATGCGTCGAAGACTGTAACTGCCAAAGAAGCTGAAGAATCTCAGGATAACGACCACTGATGAAGAACATACTCAAGATGATCGCTAGAGACGATGAAGAGTTGAGTGTATTCCATGGCAGAGGATTTGGCATGATAAATACGTTCATAACATAGAAGCGTTGATTGCTTCTATTGAGAGTTATTCATGCGGGTAGAAGCATGTTGTGTGCAAGATATGAAACACACAAAAGAGGTGTAGCTCATTGAATGGAAATAATACACAGAGCATAAATCACAGAAGAAAGAGATAGAGAAGAGATGTATATCTGAGAAGAGGAATAGAAAGATGAGGTGTGCATAGAGATACAGAGAAGAAGATTAGAAAGCTCAAGAAGATGCGAGTAGGAAGACACTAATGCAGGCAGAGCAGAGTAGTGTAGAAGAACAATGATGAGATTGGTAATCCATTGATAAATACTGTATCACTGTGATAAATTTATGAGAAGAAAAGATTTATATTTTAGGGTGGTAGGGAGGTGCTAGAGAGGACTGTTTTCCTCGGAGTTTCAAGTGGGTTCTTGAACACATGGAGTTGTAGCTTCCATCTGGTTGCAACCAGAAAAACCAGGGTGGTATGGTGGTGCAAGGGAGAACTATTGTTCTTTGTTATACAGGTTGGTTCCTATGTAATTGGAAGTTGGTTCTTCCATTCAGTTGGTGATGGAACACTCGGGGAGTTGGTGCTTCCTTCTAGTGGGTGCTAGATAAACCAAGGAGTTGGTGCTTCTTTCTAGTGGGTGCTAGAGAAACCAGAGAGTTGGTTCTATCAACAAGTTTCATCTTGTAAAATAGAGGTTGTAGCCTCAAGAGGATTTGGATCTCCCAAGAATGATAATGTAAAGAAAATAAAGATTACTTATCATATCAAGAAGAAGAGGTTTTTCCCTTTATGGGTTTCCTCGAAAAATATTTGTCTTTGTATATTTCATGTGTGTGATTGATGTTGAATATTCTATTGCTTACCTCCCTGGATTATTTTGATAATCATTGAGTGTTTTGTAAAGAGTTTAAAATGGGCATGATTGTTTAAGCACAGTAACAACTGATTCAACCCCCCCCTCTCAGTTGTCCAACAATTGGTATCAGAGTTGGTTCCTTTTATTTAAAGGTAGATCAATAAGTTTAAACATGACAAGTTATGAAGGTAATGAGAAGGTAAAGGATGCTAAGCTTCAAACCTATAGAGTACAATTTGAAAATATACATATGAAATAATATGAAACTATTGGGAAGTACTTTCTGAGAGTTGAAGAATTAGTAAATGCAATGAAATCTCTTGGTGAAAAAATTGAGGAAGCCTCTTTAGTTCAAAATTTTTTGAGATCTCTTCCAGATAGGTTCAACCCAAAGTTCTCTTCTATAGAAGAACTTTATGATCTAAATGATTTGGCTTTTGATCAACTTCTAGGAACGTTGACTGTATATGAAATAAGGATAGGTAAAGATAAATCCACCATTAGAGAAGCTTCTTTTAAAGCAGATAAGAATGAAGAATCTGAGTCTGATGAAATTGAAGCAAAATTTGTGAGAAGACTAAAGAAAGGATCAGGTAAGTATCAAGGAATTTTTCCCTTCAAATGTTTTAACTGTGGAAACATAGGTCACTTTGCATCTAAGTGTTCACACAAAAACAAGGACCAGAAATTTAAAGGTGAAGAGAAGTACAAATCCAAAATATTTGATAAAAAGAAAATTTTATGTGTAAACAATGATGACTCTTCAGAAGACACAAATAGTGACTCTTCCTGTGAAGATAAGGTAATTGACTTCGTGCTTATGGAAAAAGAGTATTATGATAATAAAACCACAGGAAGTGATGTTAATGATGAAGAAGTTGTGGTTGACTTGGAAGGAGAGTTGATCAATGCTTTGTAAGAGATTGACAGACTCAGGCTTAAGAAGAGAAAGAAAAAACAATTTTTGATACAGTTTGAGAAAGGAAGTAAAAAACTTGATGAAGACTTTGCCCTGCTAAAAGTGGAATTAGAAGAGGCAAATAAAATAGAGGACATTCTGAAACAACAGTTATCAGAGAAGAGAGAAAGATGTGAAACTCTGGAAGAAGAAGTAGTGAAAACTAGAAAAGAGTTGGAGAAGTTTCAATCCTTGTATCACCAGAATATATCAAGTATCAAAGTCTCAGAAGGATTAGCCACCATTCTGAATCAACAAAGGAATCCAAAGTCGAAAACTGGTTTGGGTTATGAAGAGGGATCAAGAAGTGGTCATCCAAACAACAAAGAATCCATCAAGTTTGTCAAATCCACAACCATTGACAACAACAAACCTGTAGAAACAAAGGAAGATAATCATCCGCCAAGGAGGAGTAAAGAAAAAGGTGCCAGAACTGAATCTGTAGACCAAAGAAATAATACACCCTATGCCAAAGGAAATCATCAGCATGAAAGAAATCGACCAGCTCAAAGAAGACAACCATTTTCCAGGTACAAATCTTTTTTCTATTGATATTGTTTCTATTGTTATAAATTTGTCCACAAAGCTATACATTGTTCCTTAAGATTTAGACATAAGCAATCAAGACACCCAAGGAATAATTATCTTCCACAACAAAGAATGAGACAACCAAGTAACAAACAACCACAGATTACAAATCATTAAATTAATTTTAGAGATACGCAGCTGAGAAGGTCAAGAAATAATGAACAACCAATGAGTAGACAACGTTGTTCCAATCACTTTGACCTATTGAACAATGAGCCCGAATGCTATAATTGTCATAACTTCAGCCACAAAGCTGCAAACTTCCATTTGAATAATTAGAAGGCAGATCCAAGGATAAAACCGTTAGGTAAAAATACCAGCACTTGGAAAAAGAAAGATAGTGAAAAATGTGGTCTAGTACTTTCAGCTCAAAAACAAAAGGACCCCTAGTATATAGACAATGGATGTTCCAAGCACATGTATGTAAACTCGGGACAAGTGGTGGCTAAATTCCTAAGGATAGATAATGTTGTTGATATTGAATCCTCCCATGCGAGAAAAGAAGAAGACTCAAACACAATAAAAGAATGTTATGTTAGCATTTATCCCATGGAAGATGTAGAAGAAGAATCATGTCATAATCTGGAAGCAGAAGTTGTGAATATTAGAAAGAAGGTTGATAATTCAAACACCCAAATCAAGTTCTTGAACAGTTCCATGATCCTGTATGAGATCTTGGATATTCAGAGATCACCAAATGACAAATCCGGTCTTGGATACAACAAGGAATAAAATAGTACTCCTAAGAAACCTGATGCACATCCTTCATTTGTAAAAGGGGAAGGCAGGTATGACTCAGGATCTTCATATTCAAAGAATGAAAGAAATACTACAATATTTAGAAGATCATACCAAGAAAGACACCTAGAAGCTACTCATACACCTCAAAGTAAGTTTAGAAGAGAGACATCTTCATGGATGAATCAAAGAAGGTATGAGAGTGTTTGTAACGATTATTATTTCTCCTTGTGATGAATATAGTCATAAACGTCTTGGATTGTAGGAATCATAGAAGAAAAATGCATTTGATGTAGATCAGAGAAAAAAGTTCAAGAAAATAGAACACTCACAGATGTGGATAGCAAAGACTGAACAAGTGAACATGAGTGAAGTTAACTATTGCAAAAATAATTGTAGTCATGTGACAAGCATAGTATAAACTTTCTCAGATGACTTTAAAGAAATGTACAATAAAGAAGAATCTTGGATAAATACAAATACATCTGGTTAGAGATAAATGAAGATCAATGGGCAGATCTAAGGGTTGTTTGAAAAATATGAGCTACAATTGCGTAGGGTTCTAGTATGATAATGACACTTGCAAAAACAGCATTCTGATGTACAAAAATGATATACATGACATCCTGTAGAGACAACAAGAGGAAATAACCTGTCAGAAAGAGCCGACCTTTTACCAAAGCAGGAGAGTAGTTAGAAAAAGAGAGAGAAGAGTGACAGGAGGAGTCATTTAGTTATGACAAGAAAAGCTTGATGAGGGAGTCCCAGTGAAAGAGGTGAGCAATATTGAGTATACTAAAGAGGACACATATGAAGCGGAAGATGAACAGGTCCAAGAATAAGAAGGAGAAGACTATGGTTTAGATACAAATACTCTGCATGACTCAAATAAGAGAGTCCATCTTGTCAAGGGGATTATGTGTTGGTTGAATATCTGATACCTCCGCAAAGTACTGCAACAACTAAGGGGGGCATGCTTTTCTTTGACTTTTATGTCAAAGGAGGAGAAAAAGAGTGGTCTGGATGTTATAGTTGGAGGTCCAAGAAAAATAGTGAAGTCCTTCAGGGTTTCCATCAATGCCAAAGGGGGGTATTGTTGCCATGTTTACAGGCAAAGTGTGCTTGTCATTGATGGAAAGAATAGCATCGACGATGGTATGTTTACAGGCAAGAAAACCATCAATGATGGAAAACAAGGAAAGTGTAAGCTCGAGAGGAGGAGCGAACAATATGCTGACATCAAATATCAGAAGAGATAGTTCTTTGCAATTTCCAGAAGTGTAGTCGAGGTCCAAGAGAAGGATTCACAGGAGGAGAAAAGGTCGATACCTTTGAACACTTAGAAAACCTTCTAAGTCAGAGAGATCAAAAAGCTCAGGAGGAAGAACAATAGTGGTCATTGGATCACCAATCTCGAATACCCGATGACCGTAAGATCAACTCCTAGTGACCAAAGGAAGCACAGAGGAGAAGTACAGATTTGATCTGTTGGATCTGAGCACCGAGGATCAACAGTCGTTGGATCCAGAAATAAATGCGTGAAGATTAAGCCTTTGGATGAGTGTAGGAGAGAAGACTTGTCAAAGTCCCAAAGTTCTGAAGTAAGCAGGGACTGTCCATCGTCAAGACTGATAGGTGGCACACGATCCTCAACTCTGGAGAAAATCACTTCGAGGATTTTTCATTTTGGGACTTGAAAAACCCGAAGTTTGGAGAGCCAGAGTAAATGACAGTTGTCAAATTAGTTTGAAGTTCATGATCTAAGTTCATGATAGGATAAGCCAGCAAAGCCGCATCGCAGAAAGATCGATTCGTCAATCTAAGTTCATGATCAACGAACGAGATTCACTTCAGATATAAAGATACGAGGAGGTTACACTCTGAAAATTTTGAGATTGGAATAACTTGAAGCCCGAAAATCTGAAATGAATAAGGACCATCAGATTTGGAGGAAAAACAAGGACCGTTGGTTCAATGTTGTTGATCATCAGACCACGTCAACAAAAGGGCATAGTGGCATACCTCGTCACAAGACCACGTTGGAAGACCACATCGGCAGACCATGTCAGCATACCACATCAGAAAATATGCATGGAATAATCAAGTGATGACAAGCGTTAAGAGGAAATTGTCTTGTGCCATGTCAACAAGTGATGTAAGAAAGTTACGTCACTCCAGGAGAATTGCTTCGGGAGTTTCACCACCAAGAAATGTCAAAAGTCCTGAAGTCCCAAAGGATGAAGGTCCGAAGGCACTCTCAGTCATCGATATAAGATACTATCCTAACCATTAGATCAAGGACACATGGCACAGTCAGAGAATGACAAGTGTCAAGTTGAAATCATCATTTCAGGTATGTGCAAATCACGAATTAGAGTGACACGTGGCAACTTCTTGACTCGTGACACGTCATCAAGTGATGCAAGATTTACGTCACTCTGAGAGTTTTTCTTCGAGATTTTTACCATCAGCAATCACCCAAAGACCCGAAGTCTCGAATGTCAAAGACTCAAAGTGGACATGAGACGTCCGACTTGAAGATCACTTTGGGAGCAGTCTCATCCGTCAATCTACTACAGTGGAAGGATAGTGTAAGTGAAAACGTTAACCGACAGTAAATGACCTCCACCATCTTATGAATGACTCAACAGGTGATCACTCTAGAGGAAATAATGGGTTGAGATTTGAAATCTCTGAAGTTCAGAGACTCGAGGAGATCTCAACCGTTAATCTGAGAGGGACACACATCAAAGGTTGGTCAGCTCCGGAAGATTGACGTGCGAAGGAGAAAGGTTTGAGATTGTTGAAGGCCAAATTTCTGGAGCAGAGGATATCCGTTGGATTAAAGGGACGCGTGTTGTTGGATCATGGACTCTGGGTGAAATGCTCTAGGAGCAAGTGGATTTTGAGAATCGAAACTCTCGAAGCCCGAAAGGAGAAATCGATCTCGTCTGTTGGTTTGGAGGGCCACATGTCACCTAATATTTGGTACTAAGGATCGTGCATGGACAAAGGAAAGAAGGAAGAGTCATCGATTGAAGAGGACATATGTTAGCAGATCTTCCATTCCGGAAGATATCTGGTCAGCAGCGAGGTTTGAGATTTGAAACTCCGGGAGCCCGGATCACGAAGTAAATATCAACCATTGATTCAGGGAGGTTAGATATGATCCGTAGATCATAAAAAGACAGATCTGAACCGTCCGCTCAAGAGGACCGTCAATATCGTGAGATCGATGGTCCCATTGCATTGCAGGGCCAGAACATGCTTGAGTCTTAATTTTTTGTAGGCGGGTTGCAATCAAAACCATGGTTTTGGAGAAAGGACACATGGAGGCTCGTAGTGAATTGCAAGGTGAAAAGCATGTTTCCCTCAAACCACCTATGGATGTGCCTGCAATTGCGTGGTCACGTGAAGCTCATCACCCAAGGTCATATCGAGGGAGGAACTAGCATGTTGCTAGGCTCCACTGCCAGAACGAAGTGATTACATTTGCCCGAAACACAAAGTCCCGAAGTGATTGGCTCCTAGTCACCGTCGGTGGTCATGTGAAAGGAAGGGGCTTAGCCAAAAAATATAGTTCCCACTGTGTATATTTCTCAGAAAGGGAAAAGGCGCCAAAGGGATGAATGTGCAGAATTGTTTCTCAGTAACTGCGAGAACGAAGTGATTACATTTGCCAAAGAATTCGAGTAGTCGTAGGGTGACTACTAGAGGAGCTAAAGAGTCTCGAGGTAACTTCTAGTGAAGTGAAGATTCATTGTTTAGACAATTGACAGATGGAAGTGTGTCGAAGACTTTAACTGCCAAAGAAGCTGAAGAATCTTAGGATAACGACCACTGATGAAGAAGAGACTCAGGATGATCACCAGAGAGGACGAAGAGTTGAGTGTATGCAATGGTAGAGGACTTTTCATGATAAATACGCACATAATAGAGAAGATATGGTTGCTTATGTTGATATTTATTCATGTGGGTAGAAGCATGTTGTGTGCAAGAGATGAAATGCACAGAAGAGGTGTAGCACATTGAATGGAAATAATACACAGAGCATAAAGCACAAAAGAAAGATATAGAGCAGAGATGCATATATGAGAAGAGGAAGAGAAATCCGAGGTGTGCATATAGAGATAGAGAAGAAGATAATAAAGCTCAAGAAGATGCGAGCAGGAAGACACTGATGCAGGTAGAGAAGAGAAGTGTAGCAGAACAGTGATGAGACTGGTAAGCCATTGATAAATATTGTATCACTATGATAAATTTATGAAAAGAAAATATTTATATTTCAAGGTGGTAGGGAGGTTCTAGGGAGGACTGTTTTCCTCATAGTTTCAAGTGGGTTCTTGAACACAAGGAGTTGTAGCTTCCATCTGGTTGCAGCCAGAAAAATCAGGGTGGCAGGGTGGGGCAAGGGAGAACTATTGTTCTTTGTTATACAGGTCGGTACCTGTGTAACTGGAAGTTGGTGCTTCCATCCAGTTGGTGCTGGAACACTCATGGATTTGGTTCTTTCTTCTAGTGGGTGCTAGAGAAACCAGGGATTTGGTGCTTCCTTCTAGTGGGTGCTAGAGAAACCAGAGAGTTGGTGCTCTGAGCAAGTTGCAACTTGTAAAACAGAGGTTGTAGCCTCAAGAGGATTTGGAGCTCCCAAGAACGATAATGTACAGAAAATAAAGATTACTTATCATATCAAGAAGAAGAATTTTTTCCCTTTATGGGTTTCCTCAAGAAATATCTGTCTCTGTATATTTCATGTGTGTGATTGATGTTGAATATTTTATTGCTTACCTCCCTGCATTATTGTGATCGTCATTGATTGTTCTGTAAAGAGTTTAAAATGGGCATAATTTTTTAAGAATAGTAACAACTGATTCACGCCCCCCTCTCAGTTGTCCAACAGAGAGACCTCTAAGATTGATGGTTACGGTATCACTTCCTTATATAGTGGTGAAGGTTTTCAAGAGAAAATGTTTTTTAAAATGCCTTAAGAAAAAGAGAAGATGAAAATCTTTGAAAAAATATGGCTGACTACAGCAAGTCATTATTCATTTGATGCTTAGCAGACAACAAGGTTCAAATATAGAAATGTTTTGAAGAAAAATCCTTCTTTTATATTTTCTTGAAATTGTCTACTCCTGGTGAAATAAATACCTATAGAAATATCTAGAATTGCTTATCAAAAAAATTCAAAATTATTTACATATGTCCAGTAGAAAATTCAGAAAAAATTCAAGAACAAGGGAGGACTTCCCCATCTACCAAGGATAATGCCTTATCAGTTGACATGACCTATAGAAAATTCTCTTTGGAAATGGGCTTGTGATAAAGTTTGAGTCGGTGTCCATTTACTACAAATGAGACTTGTCCATCATCCATTGTTTTGATTTTCACAGCTCCATTGTCATATACAGTGACTACCTTGTAAGGGCCCAACCACCAACTGGTGAGTTTTCATTTGAAGGTTTTAAATTGGGAATCAAACAACAAAGCCCAATCACCAGGTTGGAAGTGTTTTTTCTTAATAAACTTGTCATGCCACTTGCTCATCTGGTTTTGGACTAACAATGTTCGTTGGATGGCATATTTCCTGATCTCATCCAACTCAATTGTAGGGCTCATTTTTTCTGAGCCTCATCTAAGTTTAATCCCAATTCTGCGACAATACAGAAGGTCCTCACTTGGGATTCTATTGGTAGAAGTATTTGTTTCCCGTACACTAGATCATAAGGGGTATGTCCGGTGGTGTTTCTCCAGGTGGTCTGATATGCCCACAAAGCTTCTGGAAGCCTATCAGCCCAATCTCGATGATGTAATTGAACAGTCTTGGTTAAGATAGATTCCAAAACTTTGTTTGTAGACTCTACCTAACCATTAGCTTGTGGGTGCTATGGCGAAGACTTATAGTGTTTAATCCCATATTTCTTTGTTATCTCTCTCATCAGCTTGGAAGTGAATTGAGTGCCTTGGTCTGTAACAATTCATGAGGGACACTGAAATGGGTAAAGATGTCTTCATAAATGAATTTGACAACAAATTTTTTTGTAGCCCTGAATAGGGATTTTGCCTCTACCCACTTGGTGACATAATCTGTACAAACCAAAATATAGTTTTTATTACGAGACATGGGTGAAATTGGTCCTACAAAGTCAAGGGCCCATTTTTCAAAAGGTTCTATTATAACTTGGGCATGCAAGGGAATTTCTTCAACTAACGTAGGTCTTCCTATCCTTTGGCAACTATCACAACTCCTCACATACTCGAAAACATCTTTGAAAATGCTAGGCCAATAGTAACTTGAATGTAACACCTTATATGATGTACGTTTGTCAGAAAAATGGCCACCACATGGTCCATCATGACAACTTCGTAGTATCTCTGGTACCTCATCCTCTCGGACACATCTACGAATAATCAAATCAGGACCTGTACAAAAAAGGTCATGGCTTAGAACCCAAGAGTAATTGTCACTTTGCATGATAATTTTATGTTTTTCATGAGGTGACAAATGAGACGGTAACTTCCTATTAGCCAAATATTTTTCCATATCTGCAAACCATGGGGAATTTACAGAAAGAGAAAAAATATGTTCGTCTGGGAAACTATCATCTACGGAAATATCATCATCCTCATTTTTTAGTCGTGAAAGAAAATCAGCTACCAAATTCTCCTTTCCAAGTCGGTCAAGCAAGGTGATATTAAACTCTTGCAATAGTAGGAGCCACCTAGTCACTCGACCATTAGTTATGGGTTTATTCATGAGAAATCTAATGGAAGAATGATTTGTATGTACAAATACCTCGTAACCTATGATGTAGTGACAAAACTTATTGATAGCATGAACTACTGCCAAGAATTCCTTTTCGGTAACTGTATAGTTTAACTCGACAGAGGACAAGTTCTTTCTCACAAAATAAATGGCATAGGATTTCTGGTCTTGTTTATGTCCTACTACCCCCCCTATTGCAGTGTCGGAGGCATCAGTAGATATGTGAAATGGGAGAGTCCAATTGGGCCCTCTAAGAACTCGTTCAACAGATAACTTAGCTTTTAGAGTTTCAAAGGTAGTTTGACACTGCTCAGTCCAAACAAAATCGACATCCTTTATTAACAATCCAAACATAGGTGCAACAATCTTTGTAAAATTTTCAATAAACCGTCAGTAATATTTGACATGTCCAAGAAATCTTCTCACCTCTTTCTGAGTTTTGGGGGTGGAAGTCTAACGATGACCTCAATATTTACAGGATCGAATTTTATCCCTTCAGATGAAACATGATGTCCTAGAACCACTCCTTCAGTCAACAACATTTTACATTTTTCGTGAATTAAAGACAGGGTCATTTATTGACATCTGATAATGAATTTTTCTAAGTTATCTAAGGCTTTTGGGTAAGTATTTCCATGTACTGTGAATTCATTCGTGTAAACCTCCACACAATCATGGATAAGATCTGCAAATATCCCTAGTACTGCTCATTGAAATGTGGCAGGAGCATTACACAATCCAAATGGAAAGACCCTATAGGCATAGGTGCCCCAAGGACAAGTAAAGGTTGTCTTTTCCTGATCCTCGGGTGCTATGAGAATTTGATTGTACCCACTATACCCATCTAAAAAGAAAAAATACTTCTTTCCAGACCGGGTATCCAAAACTTGGTCAATATAAGGAAGAGGAAAGTAATCCTTTAGAGTGGCTTTCTTGAGCTCCCGAAGATCAACAAAAATTCTCCATTTCTCGGTCACTTTCTTTGAAACCACTACAAGCGGGGACACCCACTTACTGTCGGAGATGGGATAAATAAATCCGACATTTAATAACTTTTGGATCTCTTCCTTTACTTTATCTTTGAGTGTTGGGTTCATCCCTCTCTAGGGTTTCCTAACAGGTGTTACTTCCTCCTAGGTATATATGTGATGGATACATGTGTTAGGGTGTATACCCTTCATGTCAATTTATTCCCAAGAGAATGCCCCTGATTGTTCTTTAAGGATACTTACTGATCAGGGGATCAAATTTTGCTCAAAAATTCAAAGTGCTTGGAATCTCTTCAAATCGAACGAGAGCGTAGGCCTCGTCGTTGCGAACCCAATGCAACTCGTTTTGTCTCAACAGACGTTGGGAGCGAGAGATATTGTGATCTGTTCGAATCGTCAAACAGGAAAAAAAATGGACGTTGACTGTGCAGTCCGTACAGGCTGACGTGGCAGGGTCATACGATGATGTGGCAGGGCCGTACGACCATACGCTGATGTGGCATGTGGTGACGTGGTATTTTTTGATTGGCAGATGTGGTCAAATGGTATTCTGACACGTGGCATCGTTTGGACAAGTGTTTGGGTGCCACATGGCCCAGTCATGGGCTGCCACGTGGCACCCCTTTATTGGCTATGGTTTGTTAATCAAAATTTTATGGAGTCCGTGGGGGTCGAACCCTAGACCTCCCCTATGGCTCTGCGCTTTGGTAGTGTGTGGGATACCACTAGCCCACACGGTGGTCCTTGTAAATTATATGAGTTTAATTATATTTGAATTGAATTAATTTGTTATATGGGGCGCGTCCGGGCTGGGGCTTAGCCCCAGCCCCGGTCGCATGCATATATATATATATATGACCACCGGTTTATACATGGAGCACGTGGGCGTTTTAAACGGATTCTAGCCCCGGTTCTATGTGTATTACATATGACCCTGTATATTCACGTGCGCGGGAGTTTGGGATTTGGTTTACACGGTTTCAAATGACCCGCCACTTGTCACTATTTTATTCGCCAATATAAATGGTTAGCCCTTTTTTTATGTGCGCGGTCTTATGAAAGACCCTTATGTGCCCGAGAGCTAGGCGGTTAGGGGCTGGCATGCCCATAACCGTCCTACAATTAGCACCGTTGGCGTGGTTGCGCTCGGTGCCAAGTTTTTGCGCTTAAATAAGCGTGTGTGCTAGGTTCATGGAACAGGGGTGTGTTTTGTAGATGCAGAGACATCAAGCTTGAAGGGGGGACTTCCAAGAATCCTAACTTCTTCGTTTTTTGGCCAAACGAGGTGCCGAAAAAGCCCAGCTAGGGGTTTTTGGACGCTCTGAAGCCATTGGAGCAGTCTGTTGGTCAATTTGAGCATTGTAAAGCACGTTTTTGAGAACTTTGAGCAATTAATAAAAATGATCCATTGGAAGTTGGACCAGGAGATGTAGCCCAAGAGAGGGGTGAACTCCTTTATCAATTGTTGTGTTTATGTGCTTATGTTCATTGATTATGTTGTTGTTTATTTGTATCTTGAATGAGTAATCCTTTAATTAATGTGTCGCAAAGTTGATCCATTTTCTTTTAACACATAAAATTTACTTGCAAATATTTTCAAGATTTCAAGTCTTCTTCATTTTTAGATCACTTACTAACTGTGTTTGTTGCTCTGCATCTAGCCTGGAGTTTATATGTAGAAATTTTCTTGGACTAATCTCGTAAGGCATGGTATAATATGTGGCAAACTCGTCTATCCCGAAGATGAAAGATGTCAAAGAATATATGGATGGGTCCAATTGTTCCTGAAATTCTTCCCCAAACATGTACTCAAATTAGGGAAAATATTGTGGAAAATCAACACACATGATACAAAAATGAACTGGTTTAGCACATTTTTCATTGTGCACTCCTGAAGTGCCCAAGCATGGTCACTTGGAAATACGGGTTCTTCCCAGTCCTCATTCTCGTATGGGAATTAAATCCACTATAGATTCTCCATGATAGGTTGAGATGGAGGGTATATGGTGAGCTTCTGGATAGAAAGTCCATTTGAGATGGTCATTTCTCCCTCTCTACAACCAATAAATGCATTGGTTGTGGCTAACCAAGGTATTCCCAAAATAATGGGATGGACTTTGGTGGGATCCTTTGAGTGTATGACCAAAAATTCTACTGGTTACTCCCATGAAGCTAAAGTAACTATGATATCATCCAAAATTCCTTCAGGTATAACCCTAGTCTTATCTTCTAATTCCAAAATGGTTGGGGTAGGTCTAAGAAGAGGTTTTAACTGTAATTTTTCCAAGGTAGTAACAGTCATAACATTGATGGATGCCCCTAGGTCTATAAGAGTTTTTCCAATGGAGACCTCATTAATGGTTATGGTCACTACAGGATTTCATGGGTTCCCATATTTTGATACCTTAGGCTGCCCTGATATGTACTCAGAAAGTTCTCCTATCAAATGTATTGTTGGATGATCCTTCTGCTTCCTACCTGGCTTCTTAATACACAATTATTTGACTACCTTACTGTAGATTGGAATATCCTTAATGGATTGTAGAAAGGGAATTTAGACACACATATTCTTCAATTCATTCAAGATGTCAAATTTCATTCGGGTGGTAGGTTTCTCGATTATTAATCTATTTGGATAAGGAGGGGCCTTCATAATTTGTGAAGGTTCATTTTGGGGAAGTTTGGGTTCTTCATCCTTAGGAATAATAACATATTCCCACCTAGTGTCATCCATAGGTTGTTTGGGGGTTTCCTCGTCTTCTTCTTCGTGTATGACTAATGAAGGTCTCTACATGTCCAGAAATTTTCCTGACCTCAGTTGAATCTCATGTAATGGAACATGATTAATAACATATGTTGGGAAAGCCTACATCTCAACATTGTGAAGAGGTTGAGTGGGATTATTATTGGGATTAGGAACTGGTTGTGTCGGTAATAGTGTTGGTCTTGGGGAGATTGTATTATGATATTGTTGCAGTTGTTGTTGTGGAGTAGGAGGTAAAGGTGGTGGAACAAAACCTAGCAGAAGCTGCGAAGTGTTCGGTGGAAACTGAGGTAAGGATGGTTGGACATAGGGATAGGTGGAGCTTGAGGGTTCCCTTGGTTATGTCCTCCTCTCCATCCTTGAAGCCAAGGATGTTGGTACTGTGTAGACCAGTTTTTTCAACTTGGTGAGTTCCATTGTTGTTGTTAATAATAGGGTGGAACTTGGGGTTGTATATCTGAGTATGTAGGTTGGTTCTAGGCTGCCATGGCCTCCTATGTGCATAAGAGGATTCCCCAGGATCCCCACTCCTATAGATGGCTAACAAACCAGGAAATGATGGAAATTTATCAGTTGAATGGTCTTATGTGCAAAAGCCACAAAATGAAATGTTATATAATGGGCATTCCCTTTAGGAATGCGTCCTCCTGCATCTGGGGCAATATATGCTCATTGTTGCATTTTCCTCCTCCTATTTCTTTTTAATTTTTAGGGTGTCCAACTAGGAACCTATTGTGCTTAAGATATTTGTCTTGAAGTTTTCTAAATGGTTCCCTATATCTGCTCTTGTGATACCACTTGAACTAACTAGTTTTAAGTTTCTATTATAAGGGTCTTGAACATTATTTCATGTTTTAGCTCTACTCCTCGAGTAAATTTTACACATTTCATAGATTTCAAAAAATGGTTTATGGGAGATGTCACCTGATGCCATCAGGTTAAGTATCTCTAGGTGTTCCTCTGAAATTCCCTTAAATAAAAGATCCTTAACTGCATCATCTGGAATGTCATGATATTTTGATTTCTGGGAGATATAACCAAAATGTTCCATATAATCCTCGAGGGTCTCGTCTTCTAACTATTGGATTTTGAAAATATCATTATGAGACTCCTCGGTCTTGCAGTAGTCTTGGTACTTCTTAAGAAAGATATATTTCATGGCTTCCCAAGACCTAATACTGGATTCTCCCAACCCTATGAACCATCTTAATGCAGAGTCCTTGAGGGTGGCAGGAAAGAGTTTTAGTTTCTGGTCATCTTGTAAGTAATTGTAGCTTCTACACAAGATGTCGAACTCAAATAGGAAGGTATCTAGATATTCATTTATTTTACCATAAAAGGTGGGCGTGCTGAGAGGGGAATATTTTTCATATTGACATTTGGGATGGTGTCCAAAATAGGAAACCTGAAGGTAGTTTCGGTTTGGTTTCCATCTTCTTCTTTCTCCTTGTGCCTTACATTGTTATGATCCTCCTGATCATCCATACTGGTTTGATTTCCAAAACGAGATTACCTAGGTGGTTTTATCTTTGAAGAGAACAAGGTATCCCTCTGATGGGAAGGTCTTCCTATTGTTTGGGTGTCTGGGACTCTACTCGATCTAGTTGAGGTTACTGGTGCCAAAGTTTCTATTTCAATTTGAGAGACAATTATGTTGGCTGAACTACCAAACAAAGTATTCACTTGTTCAGGGTCTATGATGTCTTCAAAGTTAGGATCTCCTGATAGTGGTAAGAAAACAAAATTTGTATGTTTTGGTTCTGCGAAATCCTCGAGTGGTCTTTCCTCCTATCCCACTACTATTGATGCTTCAATTTTTTGTTCTATAGTGCTCCCTGCCTTAGTCTTTTAAGAGAATACTTTATCTCTTTGGGTTGAGCTAGTTCCTGTTTTCTGGTATTGGTCTGCAGAGTTTATGAGTGGAACGTTCCTTCCCCCAAAAAATGTCGGAAGGAACCTTGGTCGAAAGATCTAATTTAGATTTAATGTATCTACCTTTTGGGTCTCTAGTTCTATTCATGAAATTGAACAAAAATAAAAATAAAAACTATCATTGGGTTTGGGGGAACCTTCTATAGCAGATGCACAGGTTCTTACCTCTCATCTTAAAGTTCCCCTACCACCAAACTAATGCTAAATTTTAGAAATGATATATTTCCTACTCTGAGACAACTCCCCGGCAATGGCGCCAAAAATTATGGGTGTTCTATATGCACTAAAAAACACTAAAAACCCTTAATTAAATTGTCAACCCGAGGTAAGTAAACTTAGAGTTGTAGCACTATATGTGTCAAGGAAAAAAGGCTAGAGGTAGTATAGTCTAACTAAGGAAATGGGCTATCTGAGAACTAATCTATTCAAGCAAAGGCTATGAATGATCAAACCCTGTCAAGGAACTTAAACTATTTACCCTAAGTAACTTTTAAACAAAGGATCGATGTATAGTCCTAAGAAATAAAATGAAAACCCTACTTAAGGAAAATTAACTTAATCATGAAAATAAGCAAAAGAAAACTACCTATTTAATCTATCTAATGAGCAATAACAACAACAAACTACTTTAATTAACCTACTCAAATTCAATAAGCAGCAACAAGTAAGTAAATAATCAAGCAAGCAACTACACTATTAAAGCAAACAAACAAGCAAGCAACTACACTATTAAAGCAAACAAACAAGCAATCAACTACCCTATCAAAGCAAGTAAACAAGCAAGCAATCAACTAACTAACCTATGGTAACTTCTACAACAAGTAAACTAATCAAAATTACTCAATAAGCAGCTAATCAAACTAATAAGTAAGTGAACTCTATTCTTAAATTAAACTTCATAATTACTTCTAATTTACGAAATGGAATCTTAATCTACTAAATTCAAAGCATCATGACAATAAAAGTAATCAACAACTACTCTTTAATCTATGATTAAAAAAACTATTCTTTAATCTACCAAAGCAAGAAGACTATTGTCTAATCTACAAAAAGCAAGGAAACTATCCTCTAATCTATAAGAGCAAGAAAACTCAAATATAGTGTTGATGGTTATGTCTCCAATGTCTTATGATATCACAGTGGCATTTAACAATTAACGATAACTCAAGAGGGATAAACTCAATATTAAATTCTATAGCAAATTGAAAAGTATGAATTAGACAATCTAATGAGAACTTGGCCATTATAGAAGAAACATCAACTACCCTGCAAATCCACATGATTCTTCAATTCATGCATTAGTCATCAACAATATAAAAACACTATTCTATTTAATTCAATTTCATTCTATTCTAATGTAAGAAAATTCATACTACTAGTGATTCATAACTAAAAACTAAACTCAATAATCAAACTTCGAGTTAAAATTGCAACCTAGATCTAGTATGGAAATTACATAAAGTAAATTAAACTAATCCTATTTTAACAAATTAAGTTGCAAAGGGAAATACTCATAAAACATAAATCAAATCCTATTTCTATTTCAGCATATAACAAGATAATCAAACTAAGAACTAACTGAGAAAACTAGATAAGAAAATTGAAAACTAAATTCCAAATTAACAACTAATCATCCATCGAAACCTTGCCAAAGAAACCATTAACTAAATACTTTGTTTTAACTCTGTTTTAAATTCTATTTCAGCATATAGAAATTCTAACTATCATCTAATTACACACAGGGGTTAGTATCTAAGTTTGCAAGATCTCTCCTATCAATTAAAAAGACATGTTATAATTACACTATCCTTCATAATAACCTACAAAATAAACTGAAGCAATTAAACTTATGAACAACAATCTACACAGTAAATAAACATAATAAAACTCATGTACAAGAAATAAAAGAAATGATGATTAAAATATATGAATTCATAAGATAATTGACTAAATATTCACCTAGACCACTGGTGGGCCCCCGAGCAGGTCGTGGATACTCCTCAATGATGAATCACGATCTCAAGCAACACGATTTCAACATTAAAATTAAAAACATAGTTTTAGAGAAAATGTCTTGAAAATGGAAATACAGAGGTTAACTATCCTTTTTCTGCTTGTCTGACCACTGCTGTGGTATTTATAGAGTTTACAAGCTGATAGGTCGACCACTGGAAGGGTCGACCTCCTCTAAAAACAATAAATTACAATTAATATGTCTTAACTGTAGATGGCTTCTAGAAACAAAGCGAGCCAATAAACGTCGAGCATAACAACCCAATCCAAGTTGTCAGAAGCTCGGTAGATGGAGGCCACGAGCACAAGAAAAACCCATGTCTCTGATTCACCCATCATTGGTCGCCGATATGATAACCACCAACTCACCCACGGTTTTAGTGCAGGACGGAGTGCCAGACGAAGTGCCAAATGGAGTACCAGACGTAGTGTCAGATGAAAAAACGACATGGGATTTTTCCATGTGACAGACAGATCATGAATTAGTTTCTTGGAATTATTAAAACATGTTGAATTGCACTTAAAACCATCATAAAACATCAATCATATGTACCTAGTATGAGTCACGACGATTTAATACAAAAACTCTTCGAAACTCTTCAAAATAGGAAAATGCACATACAATATTGGCCAACAAGGATCTAATCATCATCATTAAATTAACCATATCGCTTGCCCAACATAATTTTATCCCCATTTCCTAGGGATAACTAAGGAGATGATGTCTTTAGGCCCTCAAGTTGTAGACATGGAGTATCGAGAGATAGATGGATGGCAACGTCCACTTGTGCAGACAAAGGCCTAACTCACCACCATAGGTCTCAGATTCATCACGATGGTATATGTTGTTGTGTTGCTTATATGTTTAGTATAATGCACTCATTAATTATCAATCTGGGATTTGTAATCAACAGAGTTACAAGACACCAGTAAGAAAGGTAATTCTAATGTCATGAGTATAGAACTATTCTAGATTATGTATGTTGGAAACAAAACAAACTAGCAAACTGAAACACACTTTGGTTGTCTTTCACAGAGAGGTTATCTACTCCATTATGGCACATGCAAGTATGAGATGGAGTTCTTTTGATAGATCAACTCTGTTATCTAACCCAGATAACTAACTATGCAATCATACTTTTGAAAGGGAAATCACACATCAATCATCAAGACATAGCATGGGTAGTTCAACAATCAATATATTGAGTATGTTGTGGTTCAAAATGTGTTGTTGTGAACTTCACTAGTTCTCCTGCAAATATGTTTGACTACTGCTGCCAACATTCATGTCCATGAGACAAAATCAAATTCATAAAAACGGAAACAGATCATATGCAAAACAGATTGAGTAAAGATCTCTAAGCAATCATATAATTGAAATCCTAGTCTAAACTATATTGCTATCATCTGAAAGAATTAAAGCTTCATCTAATCTAACATTTACACTATTGAAATCAAATGCTAATACTAATCTATGAAGTTGTTGACCTTTGTTGGGCAGTGGACCCTTGCCACTTCAACAGGTCGACGAATGGATTCTACAGTAAGCTTTCTTTCAACCCACACATTACTCTTACTCAAACTTCAAAACATAGAATCAAACTATGCTAACAACTCAACTCACATTCAATCATAGACGATCAAGACATGGAGATAAATGATGTCCTTCTATTAATATTCACCCAAAATATGTTC